>JAQFXT010000014.1:0-187545 GCA_034683725.1 Strigamia crassipes | reverse complement strand
GCATTGGCGCTGGGAATCCCTCCAATCGGAGGATACCGGAACTGGATACCCAGGACACTTTTGCTGTCCAGGGGGCCCAAAGGGTTAACATATGCGAGCGCATATGGTTTACTCTTTTGCAGATGTTTTAACAGCTTTACCAATTCGATTGAATTGGTGCAGATTTTGTTGTTAGATATATTTTGTAATAAACTACTTATAATCTTTTACAGACGTAAAACTTGTGGTTTTTATGTCTTAGTCCCATAAAACGATCGTTTTATGGTTTTTGGGGAAGTTTGACGTCACTATGGCGCGTTTGCGCCATCTAGCGTCAATTAACTACGGTTTTAAACCGTCACAGGCTTTGTGATGAATCCAGTGCAGGCCAAAGATTGTAGCTGGTATGGAACTTTTCCATTTTGTGAAGGAAAATGCCCACCTTTTTACCAAGTTTGTGAGTACAAGGCCATTGGTGGTGTTGGTTATGGCTACAGTTGCTGGACTGGAATAAAAAAGTATTGTTGTAAAATGCAGCCGGATTGTTATAAATAGGTTAATTAATCATTCATTAAAAGAATTCCAACATGAATGTTTTTTTTATTTGTTAAAAATAAATCTAAGCTGTTAAATAAACTGATTGCAATGTGTAAAGTTGTTTGAAATTGTCTATTTATTTTCCAAAATCAAGTTAAAAATTCAAAGCCATCCCCCATTTTATTAAAAATCTCCAAAACCGGAAATGACGTCATCGAAGGAACGTTTTGCATTTGTATTGCTACAAATTGCCTTCTGTTGCCTTCAGTGATACGCGGTAAATTCGAAAATTTACAAAAATGGAAAGACCCTGTAATGTTGCTCGATGTTCAAAAGTACCAAATAATGAAATATTTTTTGCACAAATTTCCAAGTGATAAGAAATTTGCCAATAATTGGAATAAATTTGTGAAATTGCAAAGAGGAAGCACTGGACAAGCCGGGGTGTACGATTTATCGCGACTCGATCTACCGCGACCGGATCTAGCGCGACTCCCCAACTTCTAGAAAATAGTTGTAAGTGCCCAAAAGTGCCCAATACATTTAAAAGACTAGTAAGGTGAGGTGGGGGGTTCAAGGAGGGGCGCAACCCCCCCTTGTTAGGCATTGTTAGGCATTTTTATGACAAAAACAAGTCAAAATACAGAGTCGCGGTAGATCCGAGTCGCGGTAGATCTGAGTCGCGGTTCTTTATTTTTCGCGCTAGATCGTACTGTCCATGTTATCCTTGGTTCATGATTTAACACGCCTTTGCTGCAATTCTGCTGCATTCTACATTTTTACTACTGCATTTAGACCAGCATCATGGCTCCAACTAATCCCAAAAAACGTTCATGTGACAACGAATTTAAATTAAGTGCAGTTAAGTATGCATTAGAAAACAGTGGTGAAGCTGAGGCAAAAAGTTTAGCGTGAACCTGAAATGAATTCGCAAATGAAAAAATCAACAGCTGGGTTTGCAAGCAACAATAGCCCAAAATTTATTTTTGACTATTTTTTGGGGTAGACGCCGGGGAGGCAGAGTTGAAAAAAAAAACAATAAACGCACTGAGGTATTACGGTATAACATAAATAAGCAAAACAAATAAGAAATAAATGCAAATAACAATAATGCTTTCGCATTTCCTTACAGTGTTTTCTCATTTTCTTAATTAAATAAAATTCGCTTTTTATTGAACTCACTTATTTGATAACAGAGCATGCGCATTGGATGACGTTTGACACTGTAGACTCTTATTTGCTCAGCAAAACCACTTATTCTCATTGGCTGCCTGCAATGAACAGGTGATCATCTCAATCAATCACAACACACAACAGGAAATGAGTTCTGCTGAACAACAGACATGGCGGCCTAGCAGCAGACATGTGTGCTCAAAGTGAATTAATTGTTAGTTAGAGCACTCTAATGATATATGAGTCCCCGTTCAATAAAATGAACAAGTAGTTTGGATTTTTTTTCTTCTGGTTGCGTGAGAAAGTCAGCAGAAATCTGCCCACTGACCAATGAGAACTGGTGGAATCCCTAGACGAATAATTTACAAAACCGCAGCCAGTCCAACCCGAAAACGAAAAATACCACACTGATCAATTTATTCAAGAGACATATTATACAATAGCAAATTGCAAGTTTAGCAGATTTAATACAAGATAACAATGTTTAGTGTGTTCATCACGCATAACTCACCTCGGTTTGTGCCGTTTGTGAAAGTGACTTTTCAAGCATGACTTTTAAAAGTCACTTCTACCTTTCAGAAAACCGAAGTTATGATTTTGTGGGAAAAAAGTGCTAGATCAAAATTTTTAAAAATTCAGAGTTATTAAAAAATTTCATACTATTTGTGTAAGCTTATCCGTGTCAACATCTTAGAGTGACTAGTTTTCGAGTGCTTCTGTGGTACATGGCACCGAGGTGTAGAGGTTGAGTTTCCAAGATGGCAGTCTGCCAAAAACGTAATCACGTGATTTATTTTACAGAGACCACAATGTGTAACTTTAGCTTATACGTGTGAAATGTCACGAGTAACGGTAAATCATACACGTTTAAATCTATATTTACACAGAAACTCAGCATTTTACATTTTCGCTTTGAGATTGAAATATGTAGGATGCAATAGGTACATTCAAAAAGTCCCATGTTGGGCATGTCGTATCATGTCAAAAATGTTCATGTTTGTCCAACTTTACCTGGTTTTTGTGTAATATGTACATAGAGACTGATTACATGATTATGTTTAGCGAGTTGCTGGTACTTGCGTATTCACAACTTTTTATCATCAAATAGCTATTAATTTGTATGCTTTATTACACAGCGTAATTCAAAAACTATAGTTTCAAAAAAACTTGTGATCAACTCCCATTCAATAAACATATCACAAGCTCAGGAATCCAAATAACCTGTCATGTGATGTGAGCCGTCTGAACCAATAACGAAGAGCTCAATTTCAAAGTGCTTGTTTAATAAACACTAAAATATCTCTAAAATAAGTTATTAACCCTAAAATAAGTTATTAACCCTAAAATAAGTTGTTAACCCTAAAATAAGTTATTAACCCTAAAATAAGTTATTAACCCTAAAATAAGTTATTAACCCTAAAATAAGTTATTAACTCTAAAATAAGTTATTAACCCTAAAAATAAGTTATTAACCCTAAAATAAGTTATTAACCCCATCGCCATTGGTGTTACTAAGAGTCTATACATCGTTTGATTCAAATATGAATGTGATGCCATCCTCAAGTTTGTATGACATTCAATTGTTAGCTGCACTCATCTTAAAGCTAGTTTAAAAAGTGTTCAGAATTGCAGTTAAACATGTTTTATTGTTTAAATACAGTCAGGTAAAAAAAATTAGCAACAGTAGAAATTTTCTTAATTTCATCAATTAAGTAGCCATGCGTTGACAAAAATGAGTAGTCTGTTCATGGGAATAAACTTACATGACATTTCTTTTATATATTTATGCAGTGGCAAAATATTATCACTGACAATTGAAATTTTGTGTCATAAATTTGTAAAAAAAAAATTAGCAATTTCAAGCCAGACATCAAAAATTGATTGCAAATAGATGTTAATGAACACTTTCTCATTAGGAATAAGTTAATTCATGTTACATATTAATTTCTTATTAAAAACAAACACTATTTTTATGTTTTAGAAATGGGGAAGACAAGGGACCTAAGTGAATTTGAGAAAAGTAAAATTGAAAGATTACATCCACAAAAAGTATCTAGTATCTACAACTGATATAGCAAAGCAGTTAGGTAGAAATAAGTCTACTATATTGAGATATTTGAATAAAAAACGAAGTTCTAGCAGTAAAAAGAAGTCTGGGCGCAAACAAAAGCTAACTGCAAGAAAAAAGAGACACATTATTCACTTGGCAGCAACAGAAATCTTATCAGGAAATAAAATAGTACAACAATTAGGTTTAAAAATAACTCAACAAACTGTGATAAGTACTATCAAGTCAAGTGGCAACCTGAAATATGCCACAAGAAAGCCTAAACTTTCATTGAAACCAAGATACATTCAAGCGCGAATCCACTGAGTGGCTTCAATAACTGAAATTTGGAACTCGTATGCGCAGAATAGACTACGCAATACGAATTTAGCATCAAGATACCGGGCGCGAACTGTAGATCAGTCAAGGATGGGAAAACAACTGGGATTACCAGCAGGTCACCCATCCAAGTACTGATCAAGCCCATTGCTGCTTAACTTCTATGTTCTAATGGGAATAGGCGATCACCATGATGAGCCCTTTCTATATTACAGCTTTCATCGATTTCCCTTTTTCAAGACGAATAAATAACATCATTTTGATAAATGGTTTAAAACAACATTCTCTTTTTTAAAACAACAAAACAAGGATAGCAATAAAATAATATATAACGCACTTTCAAAACCAGCTACATAAATACTGGAAGCATTCATAGTCATGTTTAAATGTCATACACGTGCTCATTGCGACTAAAAATAGTATAAACCAGGCGCCATTTTTATAGTTAAGTCGTGACAAGTACAGTAGTCTATAAAAAAAAAAGTATGTTGTATAAAATCACTTTACAATGCCACCTTGTGTAAAAGTTTGTTTTAAACACGTTGAAGCACACCTACACTCACCCGAACGACTCTCCAAATTAAACTACCCATAGTGTTTTTATTTTGTCATATTCTTCACCCGAGACCCGTTTTATTGCTCACTTAATCCCATCGCCTGAATGAGATAAAATGGGCCACTTCACCAATTCCATTCCACCAAAAACTGCATCACTTCAAATTATTGCATTCTTTCACACACACAACCTAGTGTTTTGGGATTTATAAATCTCCAGCGAAATAGTGATTAGCAAACTGTCGGCAGTAAACAACCATCTAAAAACAAATTCCCCGTCGCCCTTCACCTTTAGGTAAAAATGTCACTTAATAAATCCCTCTGCTAATAATTAGTTTTAAATCCGGTTCCCCAAAGAGCATTGCACAGCAAATAGAAAATAAATAAAAAGCACACAATATCGATCGTGTTTTGTTTTGCTCAAGGGTTAAAAAGCAGAGACAAAGTAAGACGTCAGGACTAATACGATGCTCCAAGCTGTTGCGTTTAATGACGTGATAGGGACACACTTTCAACACCACCTGTTTATTAAACCTTACCAAGAGACATCGATTTTTCGCCCCAGTGCTCTTCCTCGTAGGCTAACGTCAATGCTTGAGTCTGCTGCGGTCATGTAAGACACAACTTCTTAGCGCCGCCTACTCTTATTCAATGTCTTATTATCGAAATTAAGTGCAGCAGTATGGTGCACTCTTTTATAAAAATTAGATTGGCTTCCTGGGCAGCTTTCTCTTGCTTTTGTTGATGGGACAAATATCCCGCTTCACATTTTCTGCTTACAAGGGAATTTTCTCAAAGACAAAGGTTTATTGCCATATTTAGGATAGGTCTAGATGAGTTATGATGGTTCGGGGTTGGAATGCCTTGCTATTTTCCCTGGTGTGCGCCCGTGTCCATTTAGCGCGCCAATCCCCGCTCCTCTAGCACTGTTTACAAATTCCGAAGTCGGCAAATAATCAAATGGAATTAATTTACAAATTTTAATCATTGTAATTATTGATTTGTCCTTCCCATATTAGTTAAAGAGGTCATGGCTTATGATACCTAAAAATTACAAGCTAAGCATTTTTTGTGGCCTGGGCAACTTTGCCAAATCCGGAAACATGAGGCAGAAGTGAAACTCCTTCATTAATCCACTCGATGAGTAGTTGACTAGCATCATGGGTGGTTATTCCACCGGCAATCAGACCACAATCTTATAGTGCCCGTGTTTTTTCTAGCAAACGTTGCTAATAATATAAGTTAACCCAGGAATAGCTGGAGATTTTGCGGGGTCACGGAATAAAATTTTTTTAATAAAAAAAAAAAGCATTTCATTTAATTAAACCAGGGATGCACAAACTTGCTAAGACCAAAGACAGCATGAATTCACTGTGAGTTGTGGAAAGTTATCTATCATACATTACTTTTTAATTTATATTCATCATATATTGTTACAAAAACAGATAATTAACAGTGAATAAAGAATTTAATTTGATGCATGACATTGCATTAATTTAACAATTGCTTTAGTATTTGGCACCGCAACTACAGCTACTTTGTTGTGCATGTGACGTCTTAAAGTTAAAATAACACATGGTGAAATGGGCCGCCAGCAAATCAACATGCGAACCACAGTTTGTGCATCCCTGAATAAAATAAACATTAAATACATGTAGTTAGTTATATACTTGACAAATAATCACATAAAACAAAACAAGTATGGGGTCCCTCTGAGCACGGAACTTCGATCTGAGTTAACACACTGATTGATTTTTTCTGTATTCAGTTATCAATATTCGGTTAAACAGTTTGCAGTTCATGTGGCCAAATACTAAACAAACCAAACTGAAAGCCAGCTTTCACTGTCCTTCAAAAACCAAACGCCAAATGCCAAATGTTTAAATTCAAAAAAACATTTCGCATTCCTTCTATCCAAATTTCAAATTCAATGATCCATTTTCGGCTGTAATTTAATATTTGGTTACCAAACAAACACTACGACTGTAATATCTGTAACTCAAGTTTAATCCTATACACTTTTAAAAAATTTTATCATATAAGCGACTTTTATCCCAAAGGGTTGTCTTTTCTGCAAATCAGCTAAGACAGTAAGACGCGTATAGTTGATAGCACAGTAGGTGCATTCCAAAATTACCGTTTCAGTCGTTTCAGTTTTGTTTTGTTTTTACCTGAATCATGTGACTTCTAGAAATTTGTTTGTTTTGTGCAGCTTTTTTTTGCCTGAAACAAACACTGGTAAAATTCTGCGTTTTATCTGAAACTACACATTGTTTAGCCTAGCTTTGGATTCAGCTCTAGCTTTCTTGTCCGCCATTTTCTAGCGATCTAACTTGCACGGTTTGAGCAAAGTTCAGGTGTAAATTTGTTTTGCTAAGTCTGATTTCAGAAAATATAGAATATTCGTAAATAATTAATTTTTAAGAACATTCAATATACTTGTATGAACAGTGCTGTTTACAGCAAGAATTGTCGAGATGAAGGCCACTCACGATTCACGACCAAAAAGAAAATGCGCTCATCGATGTAAAAAAAAAAAACACAACACAACACAACACAACACAACACAACAATTTGATATCAAATAAATTAAATTCGTTAATATCGAATTATCGTCTTTTGTTTGTTTTTCTGCCAATTTTTTAAATCTATAAGCACATTTTCTTTCGATCGTGACTCATGCAAGTATATTGAATGTTCTTAAAAATCAATTACATACGTATATTCTGTATTTTCTAAAATCAGATTTAGAGTAACAAATTCGTACCTAAACAAACAAACTTGGTCAATCTCATTAAAAAAAAAAAAAAAAAACAATTAAAACAAATTGCTAAAACGACCCAAACATTTATTGCCATTATTGCCATTCCTAAATCATAGCCAAAACAAAGCACACACACACCACAGACCCAGCACAACACAAAACCATAAAATTTTGTTTTAGAATGCACCTAGTAAATATTTTAGCTCGTACTATTAAATTAACATCCGAATTGTGACTCTTTCCTGCGTCTATGTACGTCTTTGCCCCCTGGGGGTAAATAAGTAAAGACACAAAAACGAAACTAGTCCCCTAATCCCATAATGAACCACTTATTGGATTCAAGCAGCTTTTATTGTTCATATTTATCTCATTCTGAACCCTCAAGTGGTTTTAATATAAGAAACGTATTAATCTATTTGTAATTTCATTAAAAATCTCAAGAGATATTCGAATTGGTATTTTCTGCCTAAGATTCTCCAACTTAACTGTTAGTAAAGCTTTTCTAAATTTTGGTAAGAACTCCCTCCTGTTCTGGCGTAGTGCCATCTGCTAACACTAGACAACGTACATATTGCACATCTTGTCACTCGATCGTGACCCCGATCTTGGATGAGTATGCCTTAAAGTTTGCCCACATTGTGTCAGCACAGCAACATCCAGCAAATGTAGTATAGTGTAGTAAAGAGCAGGGACTTTTTCATTAAGTTATAAATAGTAGGCGCATTCATAAAACTATTTAGACTATAAAACAACATTTTAAACAACACATTCACTGCATGCTGGCAATTGAAATAGTAAATTGGCTACGCTATATCCATTTATACTGTAAGCTCCGTTAGAGTTTTAAGTTTTCCTTTAAAGTTATGACCCATTCTAGCGGTTTTCATAACAGAAAAGTACCTGCCACAAATTGCGGTGTGTGTACATTACAATATGCTGATTTAGTTTGCAGAATTCGTCAGTCTAGACATTATTAATGGCTTGAAAGCTCATACCTACTTTAGGGTTGGCGGTCATGACAATTTTAAAGACGTTTTTGAAGCCATTACTTTTAAAAGCACCCAGCTAAAAGACACCTATACAAAATGCACGAGTTGGGTCTTTTGTCTTGTTTGAAGACAGAATTGTTTGTTTTCTAAGTCATCAAAAATGATTTCAAATATGGCTTTTAATAATATAAAAAATATATCTTTTATCTTTACTGCTTGGAAAAGAAAAAAATGTCAAATGTCAAATGTGATTGCAGTCACATGTCAAATGTCAAATGTGATTGCATTCACAATTTGTTTGTATTCTTTGTTAAATCTGATCTAAAACTTCACTATTTAGATACATTTTGCCTCGGAACCGGCATTCACACCAAAATCTACGTCTCCTTTCCCCGAGCTGCCATTTTTAGTCAGAAAGATTTCCAAAAATATCCAGATGCTGGAACTGCATGAAAAGACAGTTCGCATACACAAACCCGATTTCTTATTTTTAAAATACGAACGAGCTAACATCCAAAATGCAGTAAAAATAAAAATCCAATTTAGACATTGCAAAAAAAAAAAAAAAAAGAACAAAAAAAAAATCAGCAAAGTGATTTACATCCAAAAAAAAAGAGCCAAATTTCCTAAGAATTTCATCAACAAAAAACTCTTTTCATGTTCTCACTCCACAATAATTCATTGGTTAATGCAATTTATTCCAATAGAAAAACCGTAATCGCTTCCTTTTTCCTCGCCAGAGCAAACTTAAAAACCGTATCAACACCAGCCAGAACAACGTAAATAAAAAATAAAATAAAAAGAGAATTGTACAGACAACTTGACGTCTTGAAAACGACTTCCTAATCACACGAACCTAAAAGCGCAGCACTCACGACTACACAATGTCACAAGCAGCAATAAAAGCACCTGCCAATTACCAACAAGCCTGTGACTATACGTCACATTTAAAACATGCACATTTATACATTATTTACCCATCTTTCCCTTTCTCCTACCAAAATCAATATCTTATTCACCTGCTTTTTAAAAATTGATGGCTTAAACTTGTACACGTTGTAATATTGTTTTTTCTCTTTTATTACAGTTGTCTTACGCTGATACCCATCCCATGTTTTCATGGGTCAAGTACCCCAACTTCTTTCGAGTGGTTCCGAGTGAAATCGACTTCAATCCACCTAGAGTAGAACTGTTAAAAAAATTCAACTGGACCACTGTGGGGACGCTCTACCAAAACGACCCAAGATACGCATTGGTGAGAATAAAAATTCAACCAAACCTCAAAAAGACATGAAACAGAAAAGTTTACTCAACAAGAGATCAAACTTGGAGAGAGAGAGAGAGAGAGAGAGGCATCCCCCTATAGTGCACCCGAATGTGCAGACTCATGGCATTACAAAGTGCTCTTCCTGGAGTTGCTTACCGTTCCCTGGAGACTCCTTTTCATACATTTACTTTAAGAGTTATCTTAAAAAACAAACAAGTTAAATGGTATAGAAAGAGAAAATGCTTTCTAAGCTCTTTTAAACGGTTTCAATTGAATGCTGTGATATTAATTCCTCAAGTTTTCCTTCAAATTAACTTTAATTTACAAACAAAATTATACATAACCTTCAGCGGCTTTAAATGACTAAGAATATTATTGCAATATGTGAAATAAATGAAATATTATCATTACTACTGACGCATGTGCATAGCTGAGAACTTGATTGGCTTGTTCAAGTGAGCATGCGCAATTTATGTCTTTCACTATTTCGTAATTAGTTTTACCTAATTATAACAAATCGATCTATTAATTTTACAATGAGACAGATGTCGCAGACAACACTTGTGACGGGAAAACAGTGTTCCCGCTATGATGGCAGCCAGCCATACACAGCAGGTACTACTATAACCTGCGCAAAGGGTTTAGTAAATTTAAGGAGTTACCTGTTTGCGTATACTTTAATAATGTCAAATAAGATGCACAATGCACATAGTAGTTACGCTATATAAAAAGTTTAAGGAGTTTCATGCAACAGATTATAATTTTATTTGGAATACCGTTCAATAATATTTTCTTAGGTTAGAACCCATGATTTCAACTTTTGCACATGCGCAGTTTGAACGAGTTATTATATAGAAATAATTTAATCTAAAATATGGATTATGATCTGTTGTATAAAACTGTTGTATCATTGTACACTCCGTTTTCCCATCACAACTTATTGATTATATTAAATAGGCAATAAATGTTATATCTTGTGTCTTGCCATAAGTATAGCCTCTCAATATTGACCAACAGATCCCAATTCACAAACCTATCATCACGCATCACGTGCACTATCTATTGTTTGTTAGTCCCACAGTTCTTTTTTTTTTTTTGCTATGTGAAACAGCACTAAAACTGTCGTAAAACACAGGAAAACTAATTTTGTTTAATAGTCACATCACAGACTATATAATGTGTGGTCAAATGGCTGTGACAGCTAAAGACTGACACCAATGGGCTGAGCGGCACTTTCAACTCGCAATGCTTCCTGAATAAATAACTCGATATTTTCGTAGCATGGGGATTAGAATTGATAATTTCCAAAACTCAATACAAGCAAAAAAATAAAAATAATAAAAATAATAAAAAATAAAAAAATAGAAATGTTCAAGTTGCTAAAAAAGTTATTTTTTTAAAAAAAAAAACAGTTTAATTTTGGCCACTTTTTATGAAATAAAATTCCAATTACATTTCCAATTACATTACAGCATTAAAGTTTGAACCGTGTGAGCCAAACATTTCGAAATGGACATGCAACATCTTGAGACTATCGACCTAATCGTACGGCAATCACAAATAATTGAACCTCGTTCAAAATCACATCCCGCAACATCTGCTACATTCATCGAAAACTCAATAGACTAGCAACTCAATTTCTTAGTCAGTCTAATCGGATAAACATTTCCCATTTCTCCAAAACAATAAAAAAAAAATCATTTCTAATAAATTACCATCACTTCTCCTCTCCAGAAATCAGATATAAAAAATAAAAAAGTAAGTAAAAAAAGAACTTATGCCATCATCCATTGCGACAAATCCGGACATGAATGACACAAAAAAAAACCTTGAGAAGCAGATGTATTTTTTTTTTTCTGCTAATGGATTCTCTTTTCTGTTCAATCAGTCCAAGATAAATGGTCCGCGACAATTCAAAAAATAAATGAAAAAATAATTATTTAAAATTATGTGTAAATTTCGAAGGAATTAACAACCTTTCAGTTTTGTTTACCGTATTGACGTGCACTTAGTAGCATGCTTCAAAAATAGCAAGTTTAACTAAACTGCCATTAAGTTGTATTTTTAAGAGCCTGCCACTAAAATTAAGGCAAAAAAATAAAAAATTTAAAAAATTATATTTTTAATTTTAGTGGCATATCAATTAAAAGCATTAAAAAATGCGTTTAAAATGAGTCAAATAAATTAAGAACAATACAAATAACAAAAACTTGTATTTAGAGTAATTAGATACAACAAATTCACATTCGGAAATTTCAAATTCGGAAATTTATTCGAAAAACTAGTCAATCTGGATTTTGAAACTCCCATTAACAAATAAGTACCGTTAATGCTCTCATTGAACGCCGGATGCCAAAGCAACACGATATCCTTTACAACGCGAGTCTAAATTGACCAAAACAACTGAATTCAATATCCAAATTGACCAAAACGACTAAATTCAATATCTAAATTGAACAAAATGACTCAAATAAATGTCTAAATTAATTAAGAACACTAAAATGCTTAAAAGTGACCAAATCAATATAATTCAACATCTAAACTGTAGAGGCAATTTAGATTCTGACATTAGAGACTGGTGTTCTATCAGAGCATTTACAGTACTTGGACATTCATTCATCAAGAAGTTTTGGTGCAGAAAAATAAATCTTAAATTGCAACGCTCACAAAACCTATTTCAATTCCAATGGTCACTTCCTCTGTTTCATAATGTAAGTTGTAGCTTTGAACTCCCGACAACTTTCTAACTTCTGCTCGTTAATTATGCTAGTCACACACATAAATTTCAACTAAAAGAAAAAAACACAAGTTATATACAAGCTTGAATTAGTATAATGGTACCCACTCAAACCCCCCCATCCCCCCATAAAAAACTCATCCAAATCGATCAGTTTAACCCTGTACTATTTTATATAGTAAATCATTGTCTTGCAGGCTCCCAAATCGAATAGCTCCCTTGTTACAAATATTTTCTCAAAGCCACTAAAAGCAATATTTTAAAATATCACGCAACACTTACTTTGTCTTGTCGACGCACATGTTGAAAATAAAATATATCTGTAGACATGCGCAGCATTAAATGTTGTGTTAGTCGCACTTCAAGGTCCCAAAAGTACCAATAACACGACCCACACATCAACTATGACATAATTAATACAATGAAACTCATAAATATTGCTGAATACTCTAGACAAAGCTCAACTGTAAACAACAACAACATTTATTTGCAAAATTCTCCCTCCTGGCCTTGATTTCGCAAACCTATCGACAAAATCAATGTATTTGACTACTCACTGGGTTTATTGACACACCGGCACATCCCCCTGCACAGAAACGCCAACCTTTCACATTTATTTTAGGACCACTTTATCTTCAGCGAAGGCTCAGTCCATTTGTGTCAACCGAAAATCCACTTGTGACGCTTACACTTAATGCAAACAAATGTTGAATATCCGAAAAATGCGCTACATCTCTCCAAGCAATCTCTGAGTTGAGTAAATGTGTGTAATCAGTCGATGCATTTATCGATCTATCTGAAAGCAAAATGGAAAAATTTCCAACAAATTTAGCCCCATAAATTGATGGAACGGCAATTTGAGGATTATACTCCCTTTCGATTGTTTTCACCTCACCAAACAATCTTAATCCCCCGCCATATTGGCATCTCCCAGGCCCACAATAAATTACTGAGCGACCTCGACGACCTGGTCATCAACATCATTGAAACTCAGAGTGTGTCCGAAGAGTTGAGCTCTCAGATGACCAAATTAAAGAGCAAAGACGTCCGGATAATCCTAGGGAACTTCAATGAAACTTGGGCCCGAAGAATCTTCTGCGAGGTACGTAAAAAATGTCAATAGAGTCAGCAAAAACTTAAGTCCAAGCTTCTTACAAACAACGTATGGTGCATTCAAAGTTTCTGGTGTACTCTATGGTTTTTTTTTGGTGTTTCTATAAACGATGAGTGTGTGCGCAATTACGGTATTTCATTTTTCTTGCCTGTTTACGGTTTAGTTTTGGGTTTTACAAGAAAATGGCAATCAAAATCCCTTCATTTTCATCCAAGGCTTATTTCTTATGCTTTCACTCGTGTTTTTTGTGTGGTGGATGCTTCACCTGCAAGCTTTATAACAATTGAAAGTTTGACACCAATCTAACTTGTGTGGCACTGGCACCATTTTGAATTTGGTTGTTGTAATAATACCAATACCAGTCGTAAACCACTTGAATAACTACTCTAGGTGTGGTTTCTGTTTTCTTTTTTCAGTTTTTTTAAAAACTTTTATTTAACTTGATTGAATGTTTCAACTTCCGGTTGTGGCACACCGTTACTAGCGCCAACATACTAAACAAGCATAAGCTGTCACGCCACAAAACCAGATGTGCCTAACTTTTAGCTTTTTTTTAAATGGATGCTCGATCTGTTAACTCTCCCTGACCCAACCTAGGGTCAATTTAGACTCATAAAAATGTTATTTTTTCTCTCCAAAACTACTTGAAATTTCTTTCTGAAAATTCATGTATTTTGTGTAAACATCATAACAAATAATAAATTACAAAATAATAGATTAAAAATTAATAAATTAAAAAAATAATAGATTAAAAAATAATAGATTAAAAAATAATAAATTAAAAAATAATAGATTAAAAAATAAAAATAAAAATTTTTCATAAAATTCTTTTGTTTATGCTTTACTTTTAACTTCAATCTCAAAATTTTTTATCGTACTCTTTCAAGAAATAACAAAATAATCAAATTTCAACATTATAATGAAATAGTCAAAGAGTAGAATCATTTTCATAGATTTTTGGGAAAAAAATTGTTGGCTTTGGGTAAAAAATGACTAGGGTTGGGTGAGGGAGAAATTTTTTTTAGGTTGGTACTGCGAGGGTTAATATTATCCAGCAAGCACGTTCACTCAAAAACAATCATTTAGCGGCAAAATTAAAGTATTTACATAAAATCCATAGTATTTTTATATTTACGATACTCGTTGATAATGATTTATGGATCTTTTTGCGTCCTTTCTGTTTACAGAAACATTAACCAGAGCAAAAACAGACATTTAGAATGCACCTACACCTAGTGCTGTTAGTTTATGCTACGATTTTAAATATTTGCTAGCTCTATCAACAATCTTGCGCAATTTTATTGCAGTCTTAAGCATACGACCCATTTGGCTTGAAGCTTTGTGTATTTTCAGACTAAAACCTTCTTCGGCAAGATACGTATTAATTAAACACTAAACTACAAATATTTCATTAACAGGCGTATCGGCAAGGGATATATGGAAGGCGTTACCAGTGGCTTATTGTTACCATGTACAGAGCCAAGTGGTGGGAAGTGGAAGAGCCTGATGTACCATGCACTCCGGATCAAATGATCCATGCTTTAGAAGGATATATTGCTACGGATTTGTTGCCACTTCGAACGGATAACGTTACAACCGTATCTGGAATGGTGAGTTAAGTTTCCATTCATTTCTTTCTCTTACACCCAACAACTAAATAGTGCGGAATCACCTAATTTCCAACACCAATTCACTAACATTTGAAAAAAATTAAAAATTTACAATTCAATTTATATACGACTATATTATAGTTCAGCACATTTTCTACCCCTTAAAAAAAAAATTAAATAAATAATCCGGGATATACAATGGTCCAATAAATCCATCCATGCATTAGCATTATAATGACTCCTTTCATTGCCAAAGCGAGAAAACTTTTCTTGCGCGAAACTATATTTAGAATATGCAGATCATCAAAACTTTTTATTTCCCTGTGCGTGTGTCATCAACCAGAAACTCCAACCGCTCGACCGATTTAACCGAAATCCTGCGCTGGTTTTGGGCAAAGACATAAAAAAAAAGCTCAATTTTATTGTTTTGAATTTGTTTCCATATCAGTTGTGATTAGCAGTTGATTATACGCATAAATCCGGAATAAACTCGCATAAGTACACTTCTGGCTACAATAATGGCAACAAACTATTGCATGCTTTAATAGTCATTCGACTCGTTCCATCCGTTTCGTTTCGCCGCCACGGTTTTATTCGAAACGCAATAAATACACCTGAGTATCATTCGTGCTCATTAATTAATGTAATGAATGTATTACCGCAAGTATATATTGGAGAAACACATATCTTGTTTATAGTTTACCACAAATTTGTTATTCCGAGTCGATTTGAAATTATGGCGGCTTTCATATTCGCATTCAAATGGAAATAGCAAATTTAGCTTACGAAATAGCACTTTACTTGTTATGGGATGATATTAAACAAGCAGACAAGATCTGGTAATTTTTTCGATTTTTATTGTTTTTATTGTGGCATAAAACTGCAGGACTTGTACAGTTATTCGCATCTGCATTGTTTTATTACAAGTGCCAATTACAGGATGGAGAAAAAGCGAAAAAATATTCAAATTTTGCTAAAACCAGATGTTAGAAAGTCTAATTTACGAGATGAAACAATAAACAGATTTTATGTTTCTAATCTCCATTTGTAAGCAATTTAAAAAAAATTACATCGACTAACATTCTGCTCATTTCCTGCATTAGCACCACAAAGTCAATTGGTGTTTTTCGTCTTCACATAACAAATTAAAACACTAATTTAATAACATTAGACATGCACTTATTCCGGATAGAAAAACTTAACAATTGAATTCCGTCTCCCGACACCTGTTTCGCCCTCCCCCGTTTCCCATAACCAACCTAAACTTAGTTTATTGCCAAAATTAATTCTTTCTTTTTCTCTTAAAAAAAAAAAAAAAAAAAAAAAAAAAAAAAAAAAAAAAATTCTCGTGAGAACAATTTAAACGCGACACATAAAATTTATGTCCGGGCACTTAATACGAAGCATTAGATATAAAAATTTAACTTTTGCACGAAATAATTCCAATCTGCAGAGAAAATGCAAGCAAAATTGTAATTCTAGGAACGATAAAAAAGCGAAATTTCGATTGGTTTCGATGTTGGAGACGCAAGCGTTCGCGAAGTGCAAAAATTAAGCTTGTTTTTGAAGCAAATGATCTGTGGTTCGATTCGCAGTCAATAGTGCGTTAAAAACTCGATAATCTTCTTAATTAACTTCCAATTTTTTTGGATTTTTTTTTTCTTTCTTTTAAACATGAGAAACCTCAAAGAAATTTTTTTTCCCCTTCTCTTTATTCTCAAAGACGGCAACTCAGTACAAAAGACATTACGACATCATGCGGAAAGGAAACTATTCCCGTTTCCATGGATACGCCTATGATGGAATTTGGACGACTGCGTTGGCGATCGAAGCGGTGATGGACAAACTCAAGAATCGAGCCAAAGAGCGCTCCATTGACCGTTTCGAATATCGCGACGCGTTTTGGGGGAAAATCTTTTTAGAGGCGCTCAACGAGACCAACTTCGAGGGTGTGACGGTAAGATGGCACATTACACACAAGTGTGTGTCAAAATAAACTGTTTACACACCCAAAAAAAAAATCTTTAAACCTCTATTCACACTCCATTCAACTTCTATTCAGGGTCCAGTACGGTTTTTCAACAACGACAGAAGAGGATTCATTCAAATTAAACAGTTCCAAGGTAAATAATACAAATTCTTCATCTTTAGGTAAATATTATCCGCAAATAAAATTTGTTTGTAATGCGAAAATCTCATTAGTTGCATCATTAAACAGTTACAACTATTTATAATTGAAACTACACGCATCAAACTTGAGCTTTGAGTTGGCCAAACGAATTTGTTTCTTTCACACATGCTAAGTTATATGCGTATAATTCAAAACAAACAAAATTGCATTTCCATTTTATTCACTTTGGACTGCAAAACGCAGCAATTTCTCTCACTATTTGAATTTTCCAATCCAATCCAGCAATAAATTTTACTTGATGTAAAACTTTTTTAGGAGGGAATTTACTCATCAGTGCCAAATTTCACTACCATGTAAATAAACCAAGTTCATTTGCTAGATTTATGGCTTTGATGTTTATGACAGAGTCGACTTAAGACTTAGACATTAAAGCTGAATTTGCCAGTCAGCATACCTTACCAATTTCAACCAAACTGGTTTTATTGCAAACATTTTTGAATAACATACTGAAAAATTTATTCGTGCATATCATAAATCTTACAACGCTTTGCCATTGTGAGAGATAAACTAGCCAAACTTGCTAGGAGACGTAGTACCAAACGCAAAAAAAAACACGCAGAATTTATTCCGCATTTATTCAACCATGTATGTCTATTCATTAGTCATTGTTAGATTCTCAGTAGTAATATACCGATTGCGCCAGGTAATTGTCAAATAATTAGGTCCGCAGGAATCTTTGTCTGATAAGATCACGAGTGCCCGTAAGGCAGGAGTGATCATATCTGACAAAAAGATGAGTGCTGACCTAAATTTGACAATTACTCAAGCGCAAGGTATATTTTATGAGAGAATTTACCAATAGAAAATCAGAGAAACGACTATGAAGATTTCAAATGGGATCAAAATGTCATTTGTATTTGGTTGTGAAAACCTACAGCAGATGGCGTAAAGAACAAGCGTGCATTATCGAAATGGTGAATGCAGCCACTTACAGCTACCAATCCGAAGGTGAATGGGGTTTGTTACGCGCTACGGGATTGGTCGAACAAACGATGGCCGTTTTGTTACGTCGTTCTCATTGGTTGTCAAAGCACCAGAGAACAATATCGAAGCTAGTGGTAAATTCTCGCGCTTATTCAATCGCAGAAAAATAAACTCTGCGTTTGATCACTTATAAGAAAAAAATCTCCACGCCATGTATCGTTGCACTTCATGTAAAAGTAATTAAGTGCAGATTTCATTCTGCGTTTATTCACTTTTGCATTGAGGATAATTGTGGAACGTGTTAATGTGAATTAAGAGCGGAATAAATTCCGCTTTTACAAAGTAAATAAAATATAATTTCGAGTTTTAATAAATTATTTTAAAAAATGTAAAAAAAAAAATGGAATTGATTTATGTATACTCTAAATGTGCACGTTCAGAGTTTGCTCTGTTACCCCTCTGCATTGGGGACAGTGTGGAATAAAGTTGGCATCATTATTTTTCCCTCGCATGATTCTTGCACTGCATGATGTGCAACATTTCAAGTGTCTGCAGGGTAAGAACAATACGTTTATCTTCTCTGTCAAACAAATTATGCACATTGAATCGTCAACATCCAATATGCGCTCAATCTCCTGTTCAGCCTACATCCAACACTAAATTCGCTTCTTTCAACACCAGCTACGCATCATGCAGCACCGGTGCCACTTCTTCACGTACAAGAGGCAAGTTCCTCCAATTCCGTATTCTTGCTCTGCACTCCCGCAGTGCTTGTGCCCGCTGCTGGTGGCAATCAGTGACCATGCAAGGTCCTGCACTTTGCGCCATAAAACTTGGCAAAAATAAAACCAACAGCCCTGGTGTCTAGCTGAAGGAAAAACATTCTGAATTGCAAATAGTAAACCTGTTTCAAAATCAGACAATAAGTTGATTTCGGCATTCGTAGGCTAACAGCGTTTTACTGGACATGAGCGCTAAGAAAAATGGAAATGCGTGATTATTTTCATAACAAACGCAGTAAATAACTGGTAAAATAGTCTCAGCACGGCTTTAAAAGTTCCATCCATTTGGAAACGTGATGAATTGAGCAACTTCTAGCATGTTGTCTCCTGCAAACATTAAGATTTAAGTGCTATCTGGTGCAATCAAACACCCACGGAAAAATGTTGCATCTGTGATAGTCTACTATAGGCACACCTGGGCAAGTTTTGTGCAAGTTAGGCTATTGTCTGCGGTCGCGGAAAATAGTGCAATTTTCTGCTCTTAGACATTGCAGATGCTAAATGTTTGAACTCGTGCATCTGGACAGTTGTTCCTGAACAGTTGTTATCATTGGACCTTAAATAGTAATTGGCGAAGTATTTACTATCCTGGCGATAGACAAGTCCTTCCGCATTCATTTCCGTTGATTTCCGCATTTGCTTCCCGCATTTTGCGGCGGCTTCCGTGTAGGATTAGTGCGGTACACGTGCGCTAAGACACACGAAACGTCGAGGCAACGTTCGAGAACGATATGCGTCTGATGTGTGGCGGAGAGCGCCGCAAATACACGTTTGATGCAAATAAGCAAGTTCCGAAGTTTGTCCTTGCGTTTTATAGTTTACTCAGTTTAGTTGCTTTGTAAGAGCTGGTGTTTCAGCCCCATAGCATTAGCAGAACAGATCAATTAAACTTTTGCCAGATTGATTCTAAGCTGGTTTTATTGTTTACATACTTTGCACCAATACAGCAAGAAATCAAATTGCATCCACTGTGCTAATCCAGTTGTTGGTGTGCAACAGACATGTCCATTCCCCACTTGTATTGCACATGTCGCATGCAGATCTTCGTGCCGGTTGATTCATTAGTCGCCGCCATAGTCGTACCGCTCTGGTCCTTATTCGCCTTCCTGTTCATTAGAAAAGTCATGCCTGCTTGTGTGCTTACCGCCAGATCTGTTGCCGCCAACGCCTTCCATCCTTCTGCCTCGATGTGTGCCGCTTCGTCCCATTTGTTTAATTCCACATTATCCTCCAAAATCAATTTAAGAACGTCCCCGCGCACCGAACTAGTTGTGACCAATCCTCGCCTGTCCGCCTCCGCCTTCAGCATCAATACCATTAGCAACTGCGCCATGTGAAAGATGAGATAGCCAAACTTGTTAGGTTTAAGAATATTACAAAACTCCTTTATTCGTCAAAGTTACAGATTTTGCAGCTGCAAAATCTCGTAGAAAACGAATTGAATTGAATTAAATAATAAAAGTCACTTCCAAAATAAATAAAATTCTATGTTAAAGTATAAACAATTGCTCACAAAAATGTACTACAAAATTGAAAAACGTTAATCTCTGCTCTTTGTCTTCCGAATCCCCAACGTCGACTACTTGAAATACACGGAGATTAAGCGAAAAACGTCATTACAGAATTTAAAAAACAAATAAATCCATCAATTTCAATTTTTTTTTTCTTCAATTTTTCTATTTAAAAAAAAAACTCTTCCATTTATATTTCATTTTAACACTAATGAATATTCAACGCGAAATGCGAACTGTCACAACCGGAATTTGGAATTTACTTTGCTAGAAAAACAAATCTCTTTACGGTTGCTTAGTTTCACGTCTTATTTTCAGCAAGGGAAGATTTTACTCAAACATAATCCTTCCCAAACGTAATAACATGACCAAATAAAAACGGTATTAGCCGTACGTCTTAACGTGTCATAACAGATCACACGATGACAGCAAAGTAATGTCACACATATAAATGGAATTTAATCTAAAGACTAAAGAGTATAGGCTTCGCCACCCCAAACAAATGCAAAGATTAATAACTGCACGTCGGGCCATAAATTAGACCAAACAATTGCTTTGTTGCACTTGTTGCTCGCATGATATTTATTGTTGCTTTCTATCGGTTAAATTAACAAAAGCTTTTTTACCGCACCGAGGTCAAATCAGACGACATTATTTAACGGTTTAATTAAATTTAAAAACTGAGTTGCAAATGTCTCGTGATAATTAAAGGGGTCACGAGGAAGCGACCCTGTTGTCTCCTTAGTATGTCCCTTTCAACCTCACTTCAACTTCAGCTTTCAAAACGTTCGTGGTTTCAGGTGTTATGGTTTGTTATTATTTATTTTAATTCAAGCTTAAAACGGTAGAGAAAAATCGTTGAGGCGCTTAAAACATCACTTGGGTTATCTCAGTGCTGCTTTAACACAGACTTGGAAATCGTACTAATCAGTGTTTGCTTTTACTTTTCTGTTGGTAATGTATTTGCTCATTGTTTGTACTGTAAAACTCTTTGTTGACCATAATTACGAATGATTAAGAGTGGTCAGGTCATTCAATTTTAGCAACGTTACTCTAAATGTACACAGGGAGTATTTCATTTAAGAGTTTGCAGCAGATTAACATTAACTCCTGTGTAAACAAACCCAAATCCCGTATATAAAAATTGTTGTATGAAGTTATGGCTAGTGGGTGTTAAATGGACAATTTGATAATGCTTCGAAAAATAACCTTTGACTTTGGGATCAATGTTGCACAATTATAACTCTCGTAAATAAGCATTAACGTAGAAAATTTCGGAATTATAAAGTACCCGGTAATGCTTTTCGATAAAATGTATTGCAGGAAAGCGTTACTTCAGGCGCAACAAATAAAATGCATTGCAGAAAAGCGTCAGTAAACTCATCTAATAAAATGCATTGCAGGAAAGCCTAACTAAGCGCATTCAATAAAGCAAACTTGTAGCATGGCCGTGTTACGAGATTTAACACGAGATTCTTGTGTAAAATCCTGTGTTGACCCTCGTGGTAAAATGAAATAGCACAACCGTTGGAGGGTCACCTTAAGGACAGAAGTTTCTCGTGTTAAGACTCGTGCTATCTTGAAGTGCGAGTTACATTCAAGAACGGCATCTCATGTTGGCACGTTGTGACGATTCTTAATTGAATAAGCCGTCCATTGAGCTGTCTATCAAAATAGTGGTTTGTTTGTAAATTTTTAAATGAAATGCAATAACAACAAATATGTAAATTAAAATTAAATTAAATTACTGGCATTTTAAAACTGACATTTTGACAGCTAAATCGAATCACAATTGACTCGAATTTTAAATCTCCTTTAAAAAAAAAAAAACCAATCCATTTTTAAAAATGTGCTTGAAGTTGCCACAGTTTATAAAGGTGTAAATTCAACACTTAAATGTTTCATGCAGTAAAAAAAAATTGATATCTTAAGACCTCTGTTATTTTGTTCTGCACATAAAAAATTCAAAACAATTTTGAAAAGAGCAATGAAACTAGATCTTCATTACAGAATAAACACTCAATATAAATTCACTGCACTTTGTCACTTTTGTTATCCAATACAACTTGTATATATATTTAAATTAATAAATTAATAAATTTGTGGTTATTATTGATTGAGCACTACAAATTCAAGTAGCCCTATCAATATAAAAAAATTACAACTTAAATGTTGAATTAAAATTTAATATATTACTAGACGCCATTCATAAAGTAATTTAGGCTAAACAGAATTTAAAAATAACATACAGTATTTAAATTTCCTTTTATACTGCTTGTTTCAATCTAATTTTAAAAAATAACGGATAGTTAGTTTAGTCTGTTTTCAGTCGCACTGGGTCACGTGTGTACACCATTTAGACGATAAAAGATGTTTAACTGACGTTATGAATGCGTCTATAGTGTAGAAGTAATATTAAAGCATAAAATACTTTTCATACGGTAGTTCTAATCTCTGCGATTTATTCCTTGTAATTACTGGGTACATAATAAATTATAATTAATGTGCGCCTAATCTTTTGCATTCAACTCTAAAAGGTCAACGTCGACATTTTCCACCATCAGCTGTATTCGAAAAGTCATTAGGACTACACAGTAGGCGTATTCATAAACCTTTATATTTTTTAAACCGATCTAAATGTGAAATTTAACATGTAAAATTGTACATTTAGACTGGTTTAAAAAAGATAAACCAGTTTAAATGACTTCATGAATGCGCCGAGTATATTTGTACGAAGTGCTTGAACTGCATGACTGAAGGTTGTCTCGACCTAATTTAATAAATAGCGACTGATTTAGCCATGTGGACACAAGCACATCACTCAAACAATAAAACGAAACTGAAAATTTAAACACACTTTTCGAAAACAACTCCTGTAAATTATTCCTGCGTAATTTTGAGCACAATCGATTTCACGTACAGATTTTGAATTCAAATTTCATTAGTGGTAATAAAATATTAAAATATTAAAGTATAATTGTTTTTTAAATTTTTTTTTTTTTATAATTCGCAATTTCTATGCGAATTAAAAATGCATGCGTGCATAAACCATAAAAAAAAACTAAAATCTTAAAAATCTTAATCCTAATCCTCTTTAATCCTTATCACGAATGAATTGCTTTTCACATACTCGGAAATCGCGATTACTTTAAAAATCTTTTTTCATAAATATTTAAACAATGAAAGATGTTCCATTATTGGAAAAGAGAAAACTAGCTGGCGAGAACTGCATTCTAAATCTGTTTATTCTGATTAAAATGTCTATTTTCCTAGGTGGCAGAGAGGTCAAAATTGGAGAATACAATAGCATTTCAAACGAGTTGGACCTGAGCAAAGGAAAATCAATTTCCTGGCGAGGCAAGTTGTCAATTCCATATTACGGTCCAAAAAAAAAAATTTCAGCTTCATACGGAACAATAAATGCGATCACAATTGCTATCATTCTATTTGTGGTTAATCAATATTTAATCCTTTTGCAGGCAGTGGACCCCCTCTTGACCACACGCTAATTAAATACGAACAAACCAGAGTCAACTTGACTATTTACTCTATATTAGCTGCCACAGCATCCCTAGGGATCATTTCAGCATCTGTCTTCCTAGTTATCAACATTAAATTCAGAAATCAAAGGTAACAGCTGTTTTCATCTTATATCTGTTGCTAAGACCTAATACCAATCCACCTACATTTTTCTACTTTAATAACCGTTTCTTTTTTTTTAGTTCAAAGCGTCTAAAATTAAACTTTAAATTCCCTTCTTGTTTTTCACATCATCTCAAGCTTAAAGCTACTTTTATTTTTCCATTCTCAGCTATTTCGATTTCCTTCCGGAATTAAACTGCTAATCTTAAAGAGAACGGATATCACTTTTGAAGCCAGACTGAACTTACACTAAACCTAATCCCAAAATGCCCTTTCTTCTTTTTTTTCTCCTAAACTTACAAATGCGTTTAATATTTAATCTTGTTCTCTTTTGAAAAGATTCATCAAAATGTCCAGTCCTTATCTAAACAACCTAATAATAATTGGCTGCATTTTAACCTACACCAGTGTCATCTTACTAGGACTGGATAGTCAACTAACCAGTGTCGATGCCTTTCCTTTCATTTGTACTGTAAGAACTAAATATACTGAAATTCTTTTGGGGCACTCTAAAATAAACTTCCAGTCCTTTGGTTAAAGACTTTTATTTAACTTGACCAAAGTTTCAACTTCAAATTGCGTCGCACCGTTACTAGTGCCAACGTACTAAATGAGAATAAACTACCAATGTGCCTCCGTTTTAGCTTACCGGTATTTTTAAAAATGGATGCCCAGTCCGTTAATATTTTATAGCAGACGTGTTCATTTAGAAACGATCATTTATTCCGTTTATTTAATGGCAAAATAAAAATATTTTACACAAAAAGTAGAATTTTTAAATTTACTTTTTACTGTGACATTAGATTTAAATTCTATGTTCAAAATAGTAAACTTTTGTAGACTAAGACGAAATTGATCAATACCGGTACCCTATTTCTATCGGCCCAGAGAATCCACTAATTCTGATTGGTCAGTGGGCAAGTTACCGTTGGCTTCTTCACGCGCAAGAAAAGATTCCCGATAAATTGTTCGCTCTTTGAAAGAGGGTGCTGATTACGCTAAACCACTTCAGAAAAGACTCCAAACAACTTGTTCCTTTTATTGAAGGAGGACACTGATCACCTTAGAGTGCTCCAGGATCCAGAATAATTAATTTACTTCGAGCAGCATGTCCGTTGCTAAGACGAAGCAATTCCCTATTGTATGTTACGATTGGCTGAGATGATCACCTGATCATTTTCTCTGCGTCAACACACTAGTAAAGCAGCTAGCCAATAAGAATTAGTTGATTTTCTGAAGTTTAAGAATCCGCACACAAAAAAGACAGCGTTTTTTGGGGTAGCAAATTTTAAGCAAATTTTAAGTCACAAGAATTTAAAAATTCGAAAATACACTTATTTTGCAATTTGGCATTGTGTTCTATTCTCGACCAATCTTTATTAAATTAACTGTGCATGCACTTATTTTCATGTGACCTCAATCCACCTATTACAGTAACCTGGCTTTTAAATTAGTCATTAACATTCGGTAATATGAACCGCAAAGAACACTTAAACTGAATACCAAAACAAATTCGGCAAACACAGTTCATGTTGGTATCTTGATACCGAATTCAAACTGTGCATCACATTCTGCGCATGCGCTTAACATAGAAATTGTCAAGCTTGTTGCACACAAAGAAAATAAAGCAACAACATTTCAGTACTATGCTGTAAATTACTTTTGTTAATTAGTTTATTGTTGTTTATTTATTATATTTTAGCATTATTAAACCTAATACCGCTAAATAACAACTGGAATTAGGAAATTAGGAATGGGATGCGCAGTACGAATTTGGCATCAAGATGTTGAGTGCAAATTATAGTAACTTAATATCTGGTTATTAAAATAAATGCTATCTCTTTAATTCTAATTCTACAAAATAAATAAATAAATAACCATTACCAATGATCACCCCATTCAGCCAGTGGATAATGGGTTGGGTGAGAGTAAACAACCAGCAGCCAATACCGTTCTATTTATTTTAAAGTGCCTAGAACTCGCGTACAAACAACATAGCTGCATTTGAAGTCATTTAAACAACATTTCGAGTTTAAAGTTTAAATTCTTTTGATTTAGTCAATTTAATTCACTTTTCTTTAATTTACCAGACACAAAATTGTGGCTGGTTTAGTCTTCTTGAAATCTCAGTGCCGCATGTGCACAAATTTCGAACAATAAAACAAGCCAACCTGCAATTTTGCATCGTTAATTATTTTCCATTTAACCAACCTTCAAACAACATTTGTATTTAAATCAGATAAACCAGTCTAAATTACTTCTTCAAATGCCAGCTACTGTATTTAACTTAATTACTAGCTTATCAAATAAAATGTCATTCCAATTGTTTCTTAGATGCGAGCGTGGGCCCTTATGGCAGGGTTTTCACTCGCCTTCGGTTCAATGTTCAGCAAAACATGGCGAGTTCATGCCATTTTCACCAACATTAAACTAAACAAAAAGGTAAAAGTGTCACCACGGATGCTTGCTCACTCCGCGATAACCCAGAACGGATACAAATTAATTATTTCCTCTTTCTTAGGTGATTAGAGACTATAAACTTTTTATAATCGTGGGGATTCTTCTATCGATGGATATTGCAATAATGACCACGTGGCAAACTATCGACCCTTTTTACAGAGAGACTAAAAACCTTCAAGCAGAGGTGAGAAAAGTGTCAAATTGATCGTGAAAAAAAAAAATCGTATTTCCACTGAACAAACTAACTCCTGAAGGAAAGATAAATCTGCCACAAAATGGGACCATTAAAGTCACTCCCGAGAGTCAATAAACACAAGATGCAGACGTTGCTCACTCTTTATTTCCTTCTCCCCAATCATTAAATTTTCTGCTATGAACATCCAACTTTAAAAAAAAAAATGAAAACCCTTCAGAATCTCTTTTGTACTTCACTCTGTCTCTCAAGATGTCGAGATTTAATTCAAATAAAAATGTATACATTGTAGGCATCCAACACGGACGAAGACCTCTTCTTAGTTCCAGTAATGGAATATTGCAAAAGTGACCGGATGACCATCTTCTTAGGATGCATCTATGCCTACAAAGGCCTTCTTATGGTAACACCTTTCATTAACATTTTTTAGTGCCACTTAAACATGTTTATGTGGCTTTTGGTTACACTTTTAACTCGCCTCTCTAAGCTCTCAAATGTTGCTTAATTTGTTGCAGTTTGTAGTTGAGCTAAGATTAATATTTTTTGCGCGATTAAACAAACACATTAGATATTGAAAGTTCGGCTTGGAGAAAGTTTTTACTAAAGTATTTAAGTCGATATTTTTTTTTCCACTTTTTTTTCTTTTTAACAAAATTGCCTTTTATTTTTCTTACATTTAAAAATTATTTCGCTCATAATTTAATTTTTCTTTTTTTGAAATTACCATCATGTCAATCATGTGCTTTCAAAACTTCTCCAAGATTAAATTCATTAGGTGCGTTCAAAGTTTCTGCTTGGACACCAATAACAGTCATAAACCAAACAAAGCACAGCTTGAGTGTCCAAAAATGACAAACAAACTTTGAATGAGCCTGTTGTTTTGTTTTTAGCAGTTATTTTTAATTGCAATAATCTTTCGAGTTTAAATTTCCATTTAAAATATGGGAATAAAAAATATAAATAAAAAATTGTTTTAAAAATTGTTTTGCCCAAAATGTGCTTGTTTACAAATTCAACTGGAAAATTTGAATTTTGTAAGTCCCCCGATGCTTCACATCATCAAAGCTTAATTTGATTTTCTATTCAGCACTCAAAGTCCCAGAGATGTTTTATAGATGCTCTGGAAGGTTGATAAAACATCCTGTGGTCGTAGATATACGGTGTGAGTTCCTTTCTTTTTTTAAAAGTACATTTTATAAAATCAATTCTTCTCCATATAAGCTTAGCTCGTCTCTCAAATCCAATTATTACCGCTCAAAGTCTGTTATTTCGAAGCATGAATCCTAACATCGCCAATTTGGCTGATTAATTGTGACAGCGCCGTGTTTACATGCCAAAAATGATCTGGATAATCCGCATCAAGATCTGCTTGGTACAAGGAAATACGCTTTGACAAATAAATTCAGTATACAAAGTATAAAGCGGGAAATTATTGGTGCCCCTACTTTATCCCGATAATTCTGATGTCACTAATTAGTGTTTGTCATACTTCACTCTGCAGAGGCCAACAAACCAAAGGCATGTACTATATAATTGGCTGTTTTCAATTACTCAGATAATAAGTGCATTCAAAGTTTGTTTACCTATGGTTCGTTCAACACAATTATGCATTTACTCACATTTCTTGGAACTTGAAAGCATTAGAATAATTGGACGTTCGATCCCGAATCTAATTGTGTGGCAGCCACTTTAAATTTGGTTTAATCTGTTTTCAGTCACAGTTAGGCATGCGCACAACATTTAAATAAAACATATTTAACATATGACTTTATGAATGCGTCTAGTAATGCTTGATTTCGTGCAAGTTTAATTGAAATAAAATTTGGTTTAATGGCATTATTGGCGCTCTTCCGCAAACAAAAACAAATCTAAATGATTTGTCACTAAAAGCTTTTTGATCCGGAGTTCATCATTACTTCATCAGTAGAGAATTTTACGCAGGTTTGATGTGTGCGAGTGTTCGGTTACTGTGTCTGTCGATTATCCGAACATCAGTTAACCGAACAGACTGTTATAAATGATATCCGCACATCTGAAAGCAAAAAAAATTTGTTGATTTTTTTTAAACTGTAGAATGTATAGTTATACTCATAAACATACAAAATTATTTTTTTTATTTCCATGTGTGTACACAATCTTATAATGCCCGATTATGCGAACAAATCGGTTTTAGGAACACTCATGTCCCCTTAAATAGTTCGGATAATCGCCGCTCCACCGTAGTCGAATATTACCAAAGCCGTTTGTGGTTAACTCCAAAATCCCTCAAAAAAATCAACAAAAAAAGTAAAAGATGAACTTGCTGATAAAAAGTTGCTGCTTCGGCACGATTTTCACATCAAGCTGACATCATGAATGCCAAGTCAAGAAAAAAAATCACTCAATAATAAAGACGGCTATAGGCAAAAAATAAACTGCTTTAACCTCTTTAAATCTCCTTTTTTTTCAAAATCCTCTCGACCCTTTTGCTTGTGTTCTCGTGCACTGTATGGCCTTTCACTTACGCATCATCATTACCCTCTTCATTAACATGCGCTACCTCGCCCATCTCCCATTTTAAGTAAAGCACACCATGACTGCATCGTAAAACTCAAAAGGTCCTTATTTGCACATGTGCAGGTGTTCGGCTGCTTTCTAGCGTGGGAGACTCGACGTGTGAGCATCCCAGCATTAAATGATTCCAAGTACATTGGCATGTCCGTGTATAATGTGGTCATCATGTGCGTCATTGGAGCAGCCATTTCTTTCATCCTGTCCGACCAGCAGAATGCCTCATTCATCATCATTTCGGTTTTCATCATCTTTTGCACTACAACCACACTCTGTCTCGTCTTTGTGCCTAAGGTCAGTTTTATGCTCGCAAAAGTGTCCTGCAGAGAAAATATGGATGTCATTTTACGATGTCAAAGGCTGTAGTAAAATTCCCAGGAGTTAATAGCTACTTGTCCTTCCTATTTCCACAGTTAATCGAACTCAAACGGAATCCCCATGGAACAGACAAACGGGTGCGAGCCACCTTTAAACCATCGCTCAAAAGACGTCGTGACTCCGAAGAATCCGACATACAAGAATCCATGAAGGTGCTTCAAGAAGAAAACCAAAAATGCAGGAAAACGCTAAGAGAGGTGAGTAGTTACTATAGTAAGTGCGCGGAATCTTAAGCCAAAATCATCACGAATGATGAGTGGCATTGTATTGTAGTAATGGGCTAACAAATAGACCTACAATCTCGTATCAGATCAAATAGTTAATCTAGTTGAATTGACTTAAAATCTCAACTAGGATAGGTACACATGTCGTATGTATACAGTTAATCCTCTGATTGTAAGCGAGGGGGTGGGGAACACTGTAGGCAAAATGGAATTTTCCCCGCACTCTAATGGAGACCCGTGCATTAATAGTGAGTATACATTAGCGTTTGTTGTGTTTGCACTAGAACCAATTTTGAGAAATATGTAATTTGCTGACATCTCAAAATTATTCTAACATTCCCCTAAATTAATAATATTTATTGGTTTAATTGATAATATTTACAAATACTTTTTGTGAGAATATACTAAAAAAAAAAAAATGTAAATATTATAAATTAAACCGATAAATATTATTAATTTACAGGAATATTGGAATAATGTCAATTTAAATAACCAAAGAATTCTGAAGATGGATGTAAGCGGATCTCTATTATAACGCCCCGCATTGTAATAGACTTGCACACTGTTGACACATTTTAGCTTCCTCCCTCTCCCTCCCCCGCACTTAAATAGAGGCCCACGATCTAATGGGGGCCCTCGTTCAACCAGAGAATTTATGGTACCCTTTAGAGTACTGGCCTCAATGCTGTCTCATACAAATTCTAACATGGCAGCACTCAAGTTTGGAGTTTAGAGCCTTTGTGCTTTCTTATCTCCTTGGTCACTGAGTGATTCTATCATATGTAGTAGTGGTTTTAGGTCAAGGATTCCGAAAGAAATTATGTTCTAGCTGTTTCCTTTTGTCATCATTTCCATGAATGTTTGTGTTTTACTATCTTAACCCTTGCAGTGCAAACCAAAGCAAAATACCTGTAGCCACCCAAGCTGAGAAATTTTTCACAAACAAACATTAGAAAATTGTATTTTTTGAACGATTCTAAAAGCAGCCCAACTAAAAAACAATTGTAAAAACAAATACAAAACGGCTGTACTAACAAATTAACCAAAAAAAAGTTTTTTGGATGTACATTTTTATTGAAAAGCTTTCAACACTGGCCATTCAAACTATGAAAGACCAAGAACTTTATAATTATAATTATAATTTCTTCGCCATGTTACAATTTGCCACTTTCATTTTTTTTTTTTAAATTCATTTAATAATACGAGACCCTAAAGTGTAATTCACACGACAAAGTTAAAAATTAAGAAGCACAAACCCATATCCACAAACTTACATAGGTGCACTTAAGCATACTTAATTACACCTTTTGAGAGTTGATTTAATTTTTTTTAACATCGCGTAATGCGTAACACAGAATTAATTTTCTCGTGTGTGCATCTCCAAACACAAATTTGATTAAACTGTAAGAATCAATACTTTACCACACAATTGCTTTAATATTAAAACGAATTTCAATGTTCTGTCAAGATATTTTCAGCATCAACCGCTGCAACCATTAAGCTGTTGAAACCATCATATCAAACAGAACGTGAAACAATTCAAACCCACAATAAAACTCCACTAGATGAATTCAAGAGTCACTTACGGCTTATTTCCCTGATTTAACCCAGTGTTATACAGCTGTTAAAACAACAAAAGTACATTTAAAAGCTGTTAAAATTTAGTGAATCTAAACCTATCATAAAAAAAAAACATGTGCATGCCCACTACAAAGGGTTAACCCAAATTACAATTTTGGCTTGATATCACGATGCCAAATTCAAACTCGGCGCCTAACATTCTGCACATGCATTTAACATGGCGATTGTCAACGCGTGCTGTAAATTATTTTTGTTAATGAGTTTATTGTTGTTTATTTACTTTATTTTAGCCTAATATTAGGCTTGACATTGATAAACAACGACTGCGCAGAATGGGATGTGCAGTGTGAATATGGCATCAAGATACCAGGCGCAAAGTGTAGTCGCTCAGAGAATTTTGATGGCAAAAATCAAATTGCAAATTCATTTTTTACACGCACGCGAAAATACAACGGCCAAAATTGCTTGTTGCATGCAAGTGGAGTGCTATTGCCAGTTGTTCTTTGTTGTTTATGGGCGCGTAGAAAAGAATTTACTTTTCAAGTTGGCATCAAGATTCCAAGCACAGACTGTAGTAAGTGCAGAACGGGTCGAATATATCCTATTCAAAGAATAAAGTAACTAATTCCAATTCACTTGACCTTTTCAAAGCTAAAAGCCACTGTGATTGGCTCTGGTGCCTGGAAATTGGCAGTGAACATTTTTGCAACAATCAGTGCAAATTGGATTAAATAATTTTTATCCAGAAACATTTCTTTATCATTGTTTCCATCCATTTAACCCCATGCCCAAACCATAAGTGATTAAGACTGAAATCTCACATCGAACAACCAATAGGCCTGTGCGCAAAAGCGATATATCGCACAGAAAAAGTTATATCTCATTATATCGCGATATCGCAGTATAATGCAATAGCGAAATTTATCGCCATATCGCAATATATCGCGTTAAAATGAAATTTTAAAAATACAACATAATTTTAAAAATAAAATGTAATTACAAAAATAAAATTTATTTTCAAAAATAAAATGGAATTTTAAATAAGCAAAAGCCAATATATCGCAATATCGCAAGATATCGCAATTTATCGCAATGTCGCAAATCGCAATATATCGCAATTTATCGCAAGTTGCGATATATCGCAAGCAACATCCATGCGATATTCAGTTTCGATATTTAAAATTCGATATCGCATTTGCGATATATCGCAATATCGCACAGGCCTAACAACCAATCAACAACTTTTTATAATAAAAGTATTCAAAACCAAAGCCTACGCCCATACTAAAAAAAAAAAGACGAAATAACTTCAGGTTTGGTAGAAGCGGTCACACTGAAACTGAGTCGATGAAAAGTTCATCTCCGTCAACGATATGTCCGAAGCCCATTTCAAACTACATGTCTAATTCTAATTGGCTGGCTGCTTTGTTAGCGCGTTGATACAAAGGAAATGATCAGGTGTTCATCTCAGCCAATCACTACATAAGCTAGGAAATGAGTTTGTTTTCACCTAGCAACGGACGTGTCAGCTCAGTGAATTCATTGTTCGTTGGAGCATTCTAATGTGATCAGTGCCCTCTTTCAACAAAATGAACAACTTGTCGGGACTCTATCAAAGCGCTTTATTGTATATCATATCCCATATTTCAATAGACAGTACCAGTCGTTGGTACTTTTTCTGATGCAGGAAGAAGCCATCAGTAATTTGCCCGCTGACCAATGAGAATTAGTGAATTCCACGAGCAGATTTTAGCTTAGTTTGAAAATAGTGGTTTTTTAAAATGGTGACCTAAGGTGACCCAGAAAGACCTGATGATTTTGTAAATGCTATTAGACCATAACTAATTTTTTTTTTAAATTTGAAACTAAAAGCATTCTATAGAGAATTGAATGTCATTTTTATGTGTGGAAAATGATATTACTCAAATGCCTACCTTCGTTTTGAAAAACATGTCCAATCTATTTATTACGTTTCATATTACACTTTGTAACATTTGTTCTGGAATTGCTCCATTAATCCAGGATCGAGTAAAAGGTAGAAGGTGGGGGCAAAAGACGACCGGCCCTGAGTGCCAAACTGAAAGGGCACCAAACTTGGAGTGCCAAACCCAAAACGTAGCCGTATTCTCCTGGGGATTAGATTAAGTCTTGGGTTACAAGCCAGAAATAAACCCCATGCACATCAAGCAATTTTTTGGGGGGGAAGAGGAAGAAGGTGCACTTCTGAATAATCTTTTTTTAGAGCACTAGAAAAATCTGGGATACTATTTTGTTGTCTCCGTATGCCAGATTCACACTTTTTCCCCGGGCGCAGCTTTTCCTTCACACAGCAGTGCACCAATCAATACTGTAGACAAGTTTCTCTGCCTGGCATTCAATTCTCTATGTAATTTTTTTAGTAATTCGTTTTTAATTATTTACAATGTATTAAAATTTACAAAATCGTCAGGTTTTTCTAAATCATCCTGTACACGACTTTACATTTTCGAATCATTCATCCGTTTAGAATTAGACAAAACTAAAAGATGGGAGAATGGGTTACGAGAAATATAGCAAACGTGAGATGTGTAGCTATGAATGTGACTCGAGGGGCGTGAGATTGGCCTCAAAAGCAGACACATTGCCGAGATGTAACGATTCAGATGCATATACAGAGGCCTTTTCACCATTAAACTCATTCAAAGCTCCGACGATGGACCGAGTTGAAGTGGTTTTCAAAGGAAAATTTCAAAATTTCAAAGGTGCATTCAAAGAAAAGAGACTTTTCTATCTCGTCCGTCTGTACACAATGTAGAAAGATGCACATCCTATTCTTTTCAATTATTAATCTATTTTTATTAAAGTTCCCAAGCTTTGATGTACAAAAAAAAAAATATTATTTCGCTTTCTTTCAGAACGACTTGGAGCTACAATCACTCCTCAAGCAGCTCGGCGAAGATATACACGGCATTTTCAATCGGGACCGATCAAAGGCACCAAAGAGAGTGGAGTTGTTGAAACGAGAGGTCGCCTTCACTGATGTCGAAGATGAAGACATGAATTCCATCTATTCAACATCGTCGCAAAATGGCGAACACCACATAGATCCATCAACTGTGGAAGATAAGTGAGTCAATTTTACCTCATTTTTTATCAAACCTATCCCAATACCAGACCTGATTTTCACCAGTCATGTAACAATAAGAGCAAAGTAGAATCGAAGGGATATTCAAAGAAATGGATGAAACTTTGCTAGGCATTTGAACAGCATCCAAAATTGAAAAAAAAGCTGCGCCACACTTTTTTTTTATGATTTAAAGAAATTGAAAAAACGTGAAGCCGATTTAGAGAGGGGGAAAGGAAAAAATCATTCCAATATCAAATTTCTTTCTCATGACGTCACGTGTTTCCTAGGAAACGACCATCATTTTCGGGCGCTGTGGAAACATCAAATGAAAACATGAATGACAATAAAGACGTGGAGGAGCCATTGACTTCACTGTCGCCACAAAGAGAAGCCTACCAACTAGTTTACGTTTCCTCTAAAGTACCTACACCGCCGCATTACACGCCTCCCCAAAACTCACCTCCAAACGAGGAACGCTGCTCACCTTTACCTAAATGTTCAGGTAAGTTAATTTCGTGGTTTACGAGCTAAAAAAGAAACTTAATGGAATTATCCAAGGCTTAGTGTAAAGTTCACGAGACATTAAAGACGTGGAATCTGTTAAATCGTAATCAGCTTTACTTCTTTGAACACTGACAAAGAATCGTATACGTATAAAGTATTAGTTGGAAAGCTAAATAAGATCTCGAAGTCTGGAAATGAAAATTTTTATATTTTCTGTCTAGATGGAAATTGTAGCCGTCTGCGAGCCCAGCTAGAAGCGGGCTAGCGAGTCCCCAGTGGCTCTCGAGTTAGAAAGTGGATAATTAACAAGTCGTTAACTTTTTAAAAACAAAAATTCTATTCCCATAAATCAATCTATACAAAGACCTATTTTGTATCTTTTAAACTGATGCAATCTGTGGGACGAATTTCTTAAGGACCCTGCGTTGCATTCGCACTGACAACTGGGAAAAACCACAAAAAACACAGTTGAGGTGGGTGGCAGGCTTAACTTCTGCGTCCTAATGGAAACAGGTGATCAGCATTATAAGCAGTTGCTGCTTTTACGACAGATTTAGGCCTATCTGCAATGTAAAAACTCTATTTTTGTGTATTTATGGATTTTATTCATACAGGCCCTACTTGTAGGTCCTGGCTGTCAGCTTTTTGTTTGATACTGGTTGAAGCTCCGAAGAGGAGGTGGGCAAATCGTCAACTGCCGTTTCGTCGATCACATTTCAGAGTGCCTTTTTTTTTTTTTTACTTAACCCGAGGTCTATTTTCAAAACACTAAAAAAAAAAAAAAAATAAAGAAAAAAAAAATAAGATTATTGGCAGAAAAATGGAGTCGATGAAACGGCGGTCGACGATTAGGCCCGAGCTCACTACACGACATTTAACGGCTGAAAATACCTTGCTTATAAAGCAAGAAAATCTGTATTATTTTCAAAACACATTCCAACAGTCAATTTAACTTTGCTTGCAGGTGTAGGTACACGCAAACTCGGGTTTTTTTTTCAGATATTTTTTCAGTTGCACTTAAGCACAACTGGGAAAAGGGGAAAAGAAAGAAAAAAAAACAGTTACAGAAAAAGAAATGGTTGAAAGAGACCAGAAAAATAAAAAATAAATAAAAGAAAGGAAAAGTAGTAAGGTAGAAAAAGAAAAAAATAACACGAAAGTACTCAATACTCAATACTTGTTCAAACAGGTTGGGCTGCTGGCCAACAAGTCTAGACACAAAGAGATTGGTTACAATATGTCACCTACATTTAGTGATAGTGATATTCACGATTCCTTTGTTGCAGTAGCAATAGAGAATCCAAGCATGGTTATATAGCTAGATAAAAATGGCAATTTTAAAATAATTATAAATTGTATAAGATTTTATTTGATTATTCAATCAAATTACCTGCAAAACTCTCAATCACAATCCCAATAAAATTTACAAGAAGCTTTTTTTCGTGCGAGATAATTCTTTGTGGCTAGGCAAGGATCCCAAGAGGGAACGTCAGCTCGTGAATACACGCACATTATTCGTGACTCACAGTACTTGCTGTGGCAAAGTGAAATAAATGATCCAAAGTAAAAGCAAAAGATAACATTGTGCACAAGCCCACACCAAAAAATAAAACAAAATCTAAAGGGACCATTAGAAATTACTCTCCCATTAGCATGTGCTGATTACCATTTTAACTTAAGTCTAATTTAATAAGAAAATTCAACAATCAAAGAATCAAAAACACAGTTGATGCCTTTCCAACTTCAAGATCAGATTTTTCAAATTGGCCTCGTGGGCATTTAAAAAATTTAATAAGCATATAAAACATTTTTTTTTAAATAAATTAAAATCTGATTGAAAATTCATAGACTATGGCATGCCATAAATCACATTTGCAAATTCTTTTACCAAGAATTTTCAAATTAGTATGCTGCACCCCGAGAGGTTTTTTTTCCAATAACAACTGCATTTTAAACATATTTAATATTATTTATATTGAACATTAAAAAAAATTATACATATACATGGGATGGGACATGAGATGGGACATTCGGATCCTCGAATCCTCGAGTCTCGTAAATCTTGAAAGATTCGAGATTCGAAAACTAGAATCATGATTTTGTTGTGATTCTAATCTTTCCAATTCTAACCTTAAAAAGAAACTGTTGAAACTGTGGGAACATTAGATTTAAAGAGACAGTCTGGCTATTACATGTTAAATAAATAAACTACGCTTTAGTTGTTAGAAATTACACTTGTAATACAGTTTTCTTAATTCTGTTTAAAAACGATTTTAAAAGTATTTTATTGTTATGGAACTCTTTTTTCTTAAAACCATACGCCAATGTAAACTATTTCTTTTTTTCTGGGAGTGTAGCCCAGGAAAAGTAACAGCAACCGCTATTGTAGACCAAGTTTCATTCTGAATCGACAGTGCTATTCTATTTTGGGTATATTTCTCCCGCCTCAAAGCACTGGTTTATTCTCATTGGGCGCCTAGCAGGCACTACGACAAATAAACAATGATCATTTCAACCACGTGACTGTCATGTCAGCTTACATAACAATTGTTTAAAATGCATTATTCAAATTTTTGTACATAATTGAATTTTCCTTTTTTTTCTAAAAAAGAAAAAAAAATTTCAAAATAAGCCAGACTGTCCCTTTAACTACATTGAAGTCAATTAGAAGTGTGCAAAAAAAACGACAAATGAAAATAAAAAAGTAAATTTTAAAATACAAATTTCAATAAAAAATGTTTTTTTTTTTAAATTTGTTTTTTTATTAAACACAAATTTCAAATTTTGCTTCAATTAAAAACTTTTAATTTTAAATAAAACTAGTATTTTCCCATATTTTCTTATTATTATCCTGATATGAAAAATTCAAGATTCGAAAGATTCGAGAATTCGGATTCAAGAAAATTTAGGATTCGTCCCACCTCTAATATATATATTCGTTACTTCCCACCAAAGGCAAAACAAAATGCACACAATGATCAACTATAGCATAAATTTTTTAAAACTTGTTCATTACACCAAGCACAAACCTAATCAACACGCAGCAGACATCATTCTCATAAACAATGGCCTCTATTAGGATGGGTTAGGTTCAAGCAAGAAGGCCTGACCAAACCTGACGGTGACCTCCCACACAGGGTAGCCTAACCTAATCTAGTTTAAATTATACGTGTGGTCGTCGGAAGAGTGGTAACATCGATCCACAATCCCAAAGCCAGTTGTAACACAGCGCCAGTAATTTAAGAACGAGATGCATTAAAGGAATAAAAGAGTCCAAAACCCATTGTCCGGACGACCCGCAATCGTAAATTAATTACGTCATAGCTACCGAGACTTTTATTTTGGACTCTGTCAAGCATCGCATGACTTGTGCAGCTATTAGTTGGTGGAGTATAAAGTACAAATTATCTTTTCTTCCCAGTTAGTTTGCCGAGTGCCAAAGGTGGAGGAGGATAAAACTAGAAATGGCCAAACAGGCGGATTTATGTAAAACCCGACAGACATGATTAAACCGAAAGGTTTCGGTAGGCAGATTCGTGAAGTAATTTAGACTAAACAACATTTCAAACAACACATTTACAGTAAAGCTCCGAATTGTGGTCCGTATAGTGGCCTGTGTCTAGGGTTTCTCCACCAGTATATACACCGGTACCAAAAACCAGTATTTTTCGAAATTTCTGAAAATGCCGAATACCGTCTTTTGTTCGGTATTGGTACGGGTTTTCATTGTTAGATATTACTGCGACACAGTGACATTTAAAATGAAAAATATTTAAGTGTGTACAAATTTTATTATTTGATGGTTTAGATCAAAAATGACATTTTAAATCAATGTTACGTTACAATGACGATTGGCTCGCACATGGCTCGCAAAATGTCTATTTTTTGGGCTAAAAACGTCGATTTTATCGAATCGAATGTGGACGAAATCGAAAACGAATGCAAATAGTAATGTAAAGGCACATGAAATCGAATCAAATGTGAATAGAGCTGAAACCAAAGTAAACACGTTTTAGCTTTGTTTTTACTTTGTTTTTAGCTCCAATCACAATTCACATTCTACGCGATTTCATCTGCCTTTACATTATCCCATTTGTATTTGTTTTTGACTTTTATAGCACTAGTTCGTCGTTGTGACGTTACAAATCGTAACGTCGTAATAACAAACTATGCAGTATTTTCGTCCATTTTGAACGAAACCCTAGTAGACTAATACCAAAAAATACCAGTTTTACCGGTTTTTTGATTTCTCAATACCAAAATACCAGTTTTTTTACTTTTCAATCCCAAAATACCAGTTTTTGACTTTTCAATACCAAATTAGCCGTTTTTTGATTTTTCAATACCGAAAAGTACGATAGTTGAAAAACCCTACCGTGTCCATTTAAGTGGAATAAACGCCAAGTCCAATTAAGCACCGGGTTCATGCAAAACTGCTGTTTTCAGCACTAACTGCAAGTTAAACATAGCTTTATGAATGAATAACACTTTTTTAAATTAAGCAACGCCTTCAAACATTTTTAAATTTATTGCAGTTTTTTAGTAATTTAAATTGAGTTATGTGTGGTCAGTGCGGGCACTGATCAGAAAGTAAAAGAGTAAAAAACAAAGATCATACGTCACACTAAAAGAGGTAACTCTAAAAAGTGTGCGCTGCTGTAGTTCCAACACAGTTAAACAGCCTCTCAACAACTTTGTTGTTCAACTGGGCAGTCTGGTTTAAATAACTTTTCGAATGCAGCCACTCTAAAAATTTAGCTGATACATGTTGCTTTTATTTTTAAATGTAGTTATTGTCTTTTTGTCCAATGGTCCCACGAGATTTCCTGCGTTTCACCAACAAAGAAAATTTAATTTGTCAGGCAAATAAAAAAAATGACAATTGTAAATTAATGTTGAAATCAGTTTTCCTTTGTGGGATTTCACGAATTGTTTAATAATTGTGGACTATATTTTAAGATTCTTTAAAAAAAAAAAACTTTAGAAGAAAATGTAAACATTCCCACTCATACCAGCAGAAAAACTTTTTTTTTAAAAAAAACCTTGAAACGTTAGTACATATTTATATCATTTCAAAACATCAGAAAAAATTTAATTTCAGTTCTTTTATTTTTCAAAACAACTCAAAATGTTCAAATTTCATGTGTAATATAAGCCTAGCAATGTTTTCAACATATAATTCAGAATTGTCTTTAATTAAATTCTCAAATAAATAAATAAATGAAAAACCACAGCCAACAAAATATCATTTTTCCCTATTCTAAGATTACTTGATCCAAATTAAAAATTCTTCCCAACTTATTACTCACTATTAATACATTTCCCAATTAACTTTTCCACGTGTACTTTTCAAATTAAAAGTTAATCATTATTTGGTTCAACTAATAAAGCTAATTCTAAAAGCTCTACGGTAGATCTTTGCCTCATTTTATCTATTAAAAATGCGTTTCAACACCCTAGCTGAATGTAAAAATCCACTAATAAGCCAATATGTAAATGTCCTGATCTGAAGAAAAGCTTTCCAACGTAACTGAAATGCCTTCAGAAAAACTCCATCATTACGCTCGTATTCTTTAAAGAATGAAACAAACTTTGAGAATGAATAACCTTCCCTGTACCAACCTAAGGTCAATTTGGACCACAAAAGAGTTTTTATTTTTTTTCTCCAAAGCTAATTGGAATTTCTTTCTAAAAATTTGTGTATTTAGTTTAAACATCATAACAAACAATAAAAAAAATATTAAATAAAAATATAAAAAATAAAATTTTTCAATTCCTTTGTTTATGCCCTACTTTTGACTTCAATTTCAAAAATTCTTATGATACTCTCTCAAGAAATGACAAATTGGTCAAATTTCAACACAATAATGAAATAGTCAAAGAGCAGAATCATTGTCATAGATTTAAAAAAAAAAAATTTTAGTTTGGGGTAAATAATGACCCGGGTTGGGTAAGAGAAGGATTTTTTTAGGTTGGTACTGCAAAAGCTAAGAGTCACACTTAAATTGCAGTCGCACTTGAATAAAAACCGCGACAATTATTCAATAAAATTTTATATTTACCTGTGATATATTGCTGAACTACTCTATCATACCTTATTTAACAAAGATAGAATGAACGCCATGTTTGTTGCATCCATTCCACGTTCGTTATGTTAAACTAACCAACAAAAAACGCACTCCGCCACAGCTACAATTAAAAGTCGTCCTTAAATTGCATTTGCCCTCAATTTGTAGTCGCGACCTAGAGCGGCAATTTCAAATAAGAGTCGCGACTCTTAATCGCGAAAATACAGTACGTGTCGTAATAGTTTGTTATTCTATGTGTTTTATTCCAGTTTACACAATAGAGAGTCCAAGTCAACAATTGCGACGAGCATTTAGTTGGGGCAAGAAAGGATACTTGCCCTTAGAAAAGAGGGACCACACAGGTTTAGCTCTTACAGACTAACAATGGAATGTGTAGAGTCCTGCATGGTTTATCGGTGTAAAAAGAAGAGAACCTTATTTCTCGTATTACAAGAGCATCTGAAAGCGAAGCGCATTCAAGCACAATCGCACCACGAATTAAGAAATCTTAATATACAAATTTATGCCAACAATAGAAGTTCTTGTATTACGAGAGATATCGTAAAATAGCGAGTTTTACAAGTCTCTTCGTCTCCTAAATGCCTCTTTAGCGCATGTTGCTAACACGAGATGTTAATGTGGTGAAATAGGAGTAAATATGTAATAAATGTTAAAGTAAATTTGATGTTTCTTTAATTCTTTCCCATACAAAACGATCATTTGCATTAATTTGTAATTAAAGCGAATTATTGGACCTAAAGTTGAAACTTCAAAAATTCAGCTTCAAATCTCAGAATTTGCACAACAATTTTTGAATGGCATAAAAAAAAAAATTTGCTCTATTCAAGAGCAGACATTTATTGATCCACATTGTAAGTTGAATGCACCAAGGAAGGTCTCATTGTATACAGTGCCAGAAATAATTCAGTTCGAGAAAGCAGAACTACAGATTATTAAAACTTTCCTCGCACGAGTTTGTTCTCTTCTCCCAGTCCTTTTAATTTGTTCAAGCACCATCATTAAAATTTGTGCTGGGGCGAAGCACTTGAATTTTTGTTAAGGTGGCAATCTTTTTCCGATCACAGCTGCTTAGGTTCTGCCTCCTGATTGGTTAGACATAAATGGGCAACGAAAGCTTTGTGTGCAGAACTTAACTTTGAAGGTGATTAAAAGGTGACACTCATGGGATAATATAAAAAGCAATTAGAATAAGCACTTCTTTCAAGACATTTAATTCAGCAAGATTAGTAATGACTCAAAGTCGTTATGCGCAATCAATCTGCCCATTAAGTGAATCCTTTATCTCTTGAACCCTGCATATCTTTTTGGCTGGCAAGATATGTCATTACGTGCGTTACTCGGTAAACTATCACTAAAGCAGGACTGTCCAACTGCAAGTGCCCTAAGGGCCGCTTTAAAAAAAAATGCGGTTTGGAGGGCCGCAAAATAAATACTTCTTATGCAACTTTATCAGTGAGTTTTAATAGGTTTGGCATACATATACAAAGAAAAACCGCTTTTGTATTATTATTTTAAATTATTAAAAAAATATCAAATTACAAAAAAATCAGTAGGAAATTTCGTATTTGAGGGCAATTTATACATTTAGAAGCCCGCTCCGCAGGCCGCAAAAACTGAAGTTGCGGGCCGCATGCAGCCCCCGGGCCGCGTGTTGGACAGCCCTGCACTAAAGTATGTTCAATGCAAAGTCCCCTTTACATAAAGCAAATTAGAAAGAAACTTTGTCTTTTCCTTTATGAAAGCACCCATTGCACATTGTCACCTTCAAACAAGTCACTTTTACGCACTCCAAATGACCTCACCTGCTCTAAATTATGCGAGTTTACAGTACCAGAAAGTCATTCTTTGCATAGTAAGATGCAGTGTGCAAAGTTGCACAATTCACTACAAACGAGGCAATTTGCTAATCTCTTTATGCAATGAGTGCACATCTTCACATACATATACAACCTTTTTCATTTGTGCATTCAACTGCAATTCTCCACTTAGAAAGTTTCAAAACAAAAAAAGTCATAAATCAATTTAAATATTTCCTCGGGGATTAACTTCCAGGTTGATAAACAAACTTTTAATAGTGCTTTATTAACTTTTGCGCAAAAGTTAAAAATAAATAAAAAACAAAATAAAGCACCATAAAAGCATGGAACATCAAATTTACAACCTTTTCTTTTTGGGCATGCTACAAACTGAATATGCAGCTGCTGCAAGCTCCATTTCTTTGTTTTTGCTGAAACCAAACCCGAGCAAAATAAACTTATTACAATTTCGTTTTTTTCTTTTCCATATATTTTTTTTTTCTATTTGTCTGACTTTTTTTTCATATCATTTCCAAGGTCGTCCTTTCATTTCCTCGGCTTTATTCCTATTTGCTCGTGCAGATTATAAACGACCTGCTTAAGGATGCCATCAACAAACTTCTCTTTTTGCCTTTTACGACTCTCATACTCCATTTACGCCTACAGATAAAACGGAAGTCGTGCACCACCAAGCAGCAAACACCGGCAGTTTACCGGATATTACGCACTCTCCATCCTGGACGTCTGCAACTGATGTCAGGAACAAAGAACACACTTTTGCCGCGTCGCACCAACAACAGCCGCCACCGACCAACCACGTGGACAGATCGTATGAACATTCGTCTTATCCGACACTCAAATGTGATATAGTTGAATATCTTTGACCCAAACCAGGCCATCTTAGGCCATAAATAAACTCTCAAGCCCAGGCCTAGACTCGAGTCACAACGGGGTTTTCACAGTGTGCGGATCATGATGACGTAGTCGCCTTCAATTTCTCCCAACATGCTCAACCTTAAGGTCATTGTAGAATGAGGATCCTCAAACTACTCTAACAAATCAATGTGAACAACAGTGTGCAATTATTTTCACCCCTCATTACAACAAAGTTTGTGATAATAATGTTGTTACAATGACGTTAACCTTCATTTTAAAGGCAATCAAGTACATTACAACAAAAAAATATATACAACACCACGTTACTCAGTAATAATATGTTGAGTTATAAAGTAATAACTATTAAACATGGCAGGTGTGCCTTTTTTTAAACTTTTAGTTCGTTCAAAATAAATAAATAAATAAATAAATAAATAAATAAATAAATACCCATGTTAACTGAAATTGTTTTTTTTAGAGAAACTATTGTTTCCACCATAATTTTTGTATGAATAAAAATGAGAATATCCCACAATCGGCTTCCAAGTTATTACAGCACGCATCGAAATAGCAACCAAAAGATGTCTAAATTATTCACAAGTCGCACATATTGACCGCATTTATAGGACAATTTCCGTCATGTTCAAGTCTGGTTTTATTGCTATGGTTTCAAAATGGTAGTAAAATGAGGTTTGGGATACACTTCACGTGACATTCCATTCCAGCACATACCGATTGCAAATTTATAGTAATAGCAACAACAAACGTCAAGACGAGAAACTCTAAATTGACAAAAATTATTCCAGGCAGCTCTGGCTTTCACAATACCCTCTCAAGTTTTCTTTTGAAAGATTGGAATAAAGATTCAATCATCGCAAGACTAGCGGCAAGTACAAAGTTTTGTTGTTCATTGCTACGGTAATCCAAAAGAAACATTAAGTGACATGCGATATGCACAGAAAACACTTAAAACACTATAGTTAATGTCACCTGGGCACAAAAACCTTCCAAGTTTTGGATGTTCCTGCTTGTGATGACGGTATTTGAAAGCCAGCTTCAAATCGCATTAATATCTCAGCTGTCGTCGACTTCTTCCATCAACTCCCAAGTACATTAAATGATGTATTGGCTCGCGCTCTCTCTGACACACACACACACACAAAGCAAGCTGCCGCACTAATAAGACATTGCAATAAAATTAAAGCCGCTACCTTATTGTTTGATTAGGACCAAAGTAAATTCAATCCAGCACCAACATTTGCGACAGTGTTGTTGAGTTTCGATCGGAAACTTCGAGTGGAAATATTAGTCCAAAGCCACTGTGAGATCATTAATTCGTGCGGTGACTTCAATCTTGTGGTTTGGATTTACTCACACCATTAAAAACCACATGATTAATGCGGTAGAACGCGCAATTCGTGTGGTAACAGCGTAAAAGATTGACCGAGGTTGACGGGGCAAACAACCCAGTGAGGCACGAAAAAGACAAGTTGCATGACTAAGTAAGACTGCTTTATTTTATTCGGTTCAACTATGTACATACCGTAAATCCTCTGGTTGTTTGCGGGCACACTACAGGCAAAATGGAATCTACCCTGCACTTTTATTGAATGCGCGGTCTAATGGAGACCCGCGCATTAACGGCGAGTATACATTGATATTTAAGTTGTGTTTGCACTAAAACCAATTTTGAGAAACCTGTAAATTGCCACTAAGTGCAAATTATTCCAATATTCCCCCTAAATTAATAATATTTATTAGTTTAGTTGAGTATTTTCCCTTTACACTAGGTGCGAAAAAATTCTCAGCAGTGATATAACGAGCTCGCAGAGTAATTGTCAAATAATTAGGTCCGCACGAATCTTTTTGTCCGATAAGATTGTGAGTGCCCGTAGGGCACGAGTTATATTATCCAAAGGGGAATAGGGTTTGTTATGCGCTTCAGGATTGGTCGAACGAACAATGGCCGTTTTGTAACGCCATTCTCATTGGTCGTCAAAGCACCAGGGAACATTATCGAATCTAGTAGAAAATTCTCAAAAAAATGTGCGAATATTATCAATTAAACCAATAAATATAATTAATTTAGAGAAATATTGAAATAATTTCAATTTAAATAACCAAAGAATTGTAAAGATAAATGCAAACGAGTCTCTATTATAACGGCCTAATGGGAGCCCTGCGTACAACCAAAGAATTTCCCCCGTTTGTACAGTTGTACACGGACTCCTATTAAAATATTACAAAAACTTTTTTTTTAAATCACAGGGCCGACAAAAAATAACCATCCCAAGCACCCACGGTGGAGTTCTTTGCAGAAGGATCAAGTAAGCTGTTTGGTTGGTGTTTGTTCTGTTCTCGCTTGGCACGAGGGTTGACTTGTCCGCTTTCATTGGCTAGCATGCTTGGCTTTCCCCACAGCTTTGTTGTTTTGGGGCTGATAAATTAAATCATAATGTCGTAGTAGTAGTCGCTGGTGTACACGCATGGGGAGCCAAGAGACAATCCAGCAAGGAACTGCAATTCATTTTAGCGGATAACATCATGCAGTCCATTTAAATTGCTGTATAGGTTGCCTGCTCTAAATTGAGATTATCTCATTAGCCACAGCAACATTGCCCCAAGTTAAGAGATAAAGCCACATGTTCCTAACTCGCCAGTTCAGCATTTATGTAACCTTTGTAAAATAACTTTAACAAAAACAATACCAACAATAGCTAAATTTGTTCTGGCAAGAGTTGGCGTGCCATTATACACTAACTTGTATCTGGCGTGCCATTAACACATTATATTTAATTGGAAAAAGTACAAAACATATTTTGCAATTACCTGCAACGTAGTAGAGATTCTAAAGTTTGCACACAGGTAACGTTATGTATGACTGCACGCAAAAATAATGCTATTGCCACATTTTCAACTGCAAAACAAACCCTTTTACGCAAAATATACATTTCTATGTGCAACAATGGACCTTTTTACACAAAAAAAAATACACGGTTACTTTTAGATGAATCTACTTTATAAGAGCTCTAGAATTGATTTCTTTCTTTAAAAAAGGCTTAAATTTATCAAGCTGGCCTTGATCCAAATGCCCTCCGTACCCCCTCGAAACCGTACCTATCAACAGTGGTAAATCTAGACTTATTAGGGCCCTGAGGCTAGGCAGGCCCTCAACACACACAGCTTACATATATTGATTTGTTTATTCTTAAATTTAGGCTCTCTAGCCGAAACACAAGTTCAACACACAAGTTCAACACGTTATTCAATACACATCTCACGATTTATTGATCGTTGCTCAGATTATACGCTAATTCTAACAATGACCAATTAAATACAAAAACATACTCTATACTCTGTTTCAAAAAACTTATGACAAACTTCCATTGGCTATTGACCTGTCTGCAGCTATTACATCAATTTTACGCATACACAATTGAAAAGTAGTTCAAAAAATGAACCTATTCGCCACAAGAAGACACTGATTGACAATAGCACCAATAGTGACTATTTTTAGAAACAACCTTGACCGGTTAGTGCGGTCGTCGCAATTAAGTCTTGGGCACAGTTTTGGACCCACTCTTGATTCCAGTTTCTAATTCTTCTTCAATTTTAAACTTATTCAAGTTTTATTTTTATATTTATTTGTATGTGGTTAATAATTTATTTTAGCAATATTTTAAATTTAACTCTTCCTTATTAGTTGAGAATGATCACATGATCAAGTTATACTATCCTTGAGCTTGTGACATGCCCAACCAATGGGAATTTGTCACAAGTTTTCTGAAACAGACTATAATAATCAGATATAATTTGTGGTATAATTTCGCCCCTCTGTTGCTGGAGTCTGCAGTCAATAGACTTAATACACAACATACTTATCAGCCCCTCAACAGACACAGCTTACATATGTATCACAAACACACATTTTCTTGGGGTCCCAGTTGCATCTGGGCTCTAAGGCTTAAGCCTCATTACCCTTGTAGTAGATCTGCCCCTGCCTATCAATGATTGTTTCATTTTTACACACCTAATTTTCTGAAATTTTGTACACATATTTTGCTTTAAAAGTGTAATAAAATTAAAAACATTTCATTTTTTTTTCACAAGAGCAAAATTTGCACTGCTGATTTCAGATCAGCGCCAGCTAACACCAGCGTCACTACTATTTAATCTAGTCAAGCGCCACTGGTTTTTGGCACCAGCGCAAACAACCCTGCCAATAGCATGCAAAAATGAATGAGAAAAAAGATTCTCAAGTGTATTATCAAAATACATTGTAATATATTGAAATATAATTGCAATGCATTTTTTAATCATACCGGAAATGCGACAAAAACAAGCGCTAAAATAAAGATTTAAATTTAATCAACTGGAACACATAATTGAAGGTTTAAGCGCCAATCTTTGCAAAAATCCAACCAAATGTCGCGATTGTTCCGCATCCCCGCATCCCGCTTGTGGCTGTCGCGCCAGTTACGCGCCGTTATCAATATTTTACTTGACCTCTATGATATTTGAGGGTCAACATATCATAGAGACGAATAAAATAATCATTTGGGATTGGAATTCTATTTGTCCTTTCCTGAAGACGTACAGAATTTATTCAATGCCAATAAAATTTCATGCATGTGGTAACTCTTTCAGATCGTGAAATAAATTGTGAAATATCCCACAGATGGGCAATTGCTGTTTCCGAGGAATCTCGACAACCAAGTCAGACTAATTCAACCACTAATGGACGCTCGAGTAAGGTAGATTTATGGTAAATCGTTGGAGCGCTCAGATCAGCCAAAGTGGGGGAAAATAACACATTAAATTTGGTTATTATAAGTTATTATTAATCTTAATAGATAAAATTACTTCTTACTTTCATTTATTCATAGAAGCGCCGTTTATTATCAATAAAACTGTCAGAAAATGATGAATGCTGTCAATAAATATATCGCACACCTGAAAATTAATTTTAAAAATGTCATGTTTATTTCAATTCGCCGAATAATCGTCAATAGAATTTGTTTGATATGGCTTGTCTATATTACCGTAGTTTAATTGAGAGAATTTAGGCAAGTGTTTTATTCAATAAGTATTATTTTTATACTACTTATCACTATTTTTTAAGATACGAACCTTGCCGGTTTCAGCGGTTTCAGCCACCGCCATTATTATTGCAACTCATGACATCATTGTCCCACGTGACCTCCGGTTGAGCGAGACGCAGATAATATAAAGGAAAACACATCCGGTTATGTCCATTAACAAATTAAAGGCTAAAAAGTTTGTAGAATGAACCAGTAAAATCCTTTTTTTTTTAAATTTGCTTTCTTATTTCGCGTCAGATGTGTAAGTTTTCCAAGAATTTGATAAATGATTATGACTCTTTAGTCTTTACCCGCACGTTGCAAGATCTCACCACTAGGGATCTTGGAAAAGACACTAATCACACATTAGACTCTTTTTTTTGTTTAATAAACTCAAACCATTTGTCACGGTTTCGTACTTCCTCAAAAGTATTAAATAAAACTTTCATTATTTTAATGATCATCTCAACTTTTTTTAAAAAAAAAAAAAAAAAAAAAAAAAAAAACTTTTTTTGAAAGCGAAAAATAATGGCATGATATGTAGGTCGATTTGAATTTTCGTTCTCATCCGTTCCATTTTAAATTACAGTCCCTTCACGAGAGGAATCTTCTGAACGTCACTCGAATTGAAATTGACAGTTAGCAACCACAAAGCGCCAAAAAGCGACGAGATTAAAGAGCGTTGGTAGTACAGCAGCAAAGGCAACTGTACTTGAAATGTCAAAGTTGCAAGCACGATTTAAAATTTACAAAATCACACTTAAATAGATTCTAATTAAATTTATTTACACAAAAAAAATAAAAATAAAAATAAAAACTAACGGTACAAGCTACATAATTAAATTCATTAATGAATTACAAGCTAAAACAAGCTCTTTCAATAATTCCCCATTTAACGAAAACGAATAAAATCAGCCGGAGTGTGCGTGAGAAAAATACAAAAATGAAGAAAGTATTTTGAATAAATAATACGTTCATCGACTTTCACACTCATTTAAATTCATTTTCCACTAGCTTAAATCGTGTTCAATTAGAATAAAGAAATTTAAAAAAAAATGTTAAATTTTTTTTTAAATTACAAACCAGAATTATCAGTTTCTATATGAATTTCATCGTCCTTCAAATATCTAACATCCGAATCATCCGCTAATTTCTCCCTGTTCAATTTACGTCTCCGGTGAAGAAAATAAGCTCCGCCAAACACAATGCCAATCAGCAAAACCCCTCCAACCACCAAAACCACAGTCGTTAAAGAGGAAACCTTGCTCGACGCCGCATCATCTGACCTTTTCTCTGCTTTATTCACCTGCTCCGGTATTAATGTGGTGGTCTTACGAGGAAAAATAGTTCTTTGAAAAGGAGTTGTTGACATTGTTGCTTCGGTAGCGGTGCTTGATGGCAATCTGGTCTCCAAGGAAATCGTGTGGGTAAAGGTTGTTTTGAAGGGTGGATTGTTGGTTGATGGAACTCTGGCTGATGTTGGCTTTCTAGTAGACGGCGTTATCCTCGGCGTTTGCTTCCGAGTAGTTAAAGTTGTTGGTTCGGTCGTAGCGGTGGTTGGAGTTGTTGGTTCGGTCGTAACGGTGGTTGGAGTTGTTGGTCTAGTCGTAGCGGTAGTTTTAATTGTAGTTGCAACTGCTCTCGTAGTGGGTACATCTGGCTCTTCGGGCCAATCAGTCGTGGTTGTAATCGTGGTTGCAACTGGGGTCGTGGTACTAGGCTCATCCGTCATAGTGGTAAGTGTCGAACTGACGGTAGTGGTGGGAATTGTAGTTACCACCGGGCTTGTACTGGGCTCGTCCGTCACAGATGCTATTGTTGGTACATTTGGAGTTGACTCATCAATTGGTTCGTCAGTTACAGCTTCTATATTGTAAATTAAAAATTTAGTTTTTTTAATATGAATTTTGACAATTGGTGAATTCAATTTGTAAAAGAACACGTCACTTATGAATAAATGCGTACATTTTTATAGCCAACTCTGCGCGTTGGTAAAACTTTGAATAATTTCAAAAATGGCCGCCAATCTAACCAATAAAATGCATAAATCACTCGAGTAAAGAAGATAAGGAGGTCAATGGTGGTGTCCATTATGAAATTTTTGTCACTTCAGTCTTCTGTAGGGATTTTATGGAGTCACTTATCCTCCCAGAATTGATTGCACCTGACTGACATTAAGTGCGTTCAAATTAGTTAAGAAAAAATTGCTTAAATGTTTTAAGTTGATAACGCCGTTCGTCGGTTCTTGACCGATTGGGGAAGTGCCGATTGGCTCGTGGTAAAAATTATCCTGATAATTTTTTCCGTGTCTCGAACCGACTCGTGGTGTTATACTGAGAATAACACTTCGTGCGCATGCTCGCTGGAACTAATAACATTTCATTTGAGAGCATTCAATAATAAATAATTTATTTCACTTATTTTTGTTCATTTAACCAATCTGAACGCACCTGTAATGTCAATAGCTACATTAAACGAAATAATTTCAAATTAAACAAGAATTGAAAATTTCTTAATGATATCCAATAGTCCTCTTTGCAACAAAAAAAAATAAAAAAAAAATAAAAAAATTACTTAACATAGTTTGCATTATTTCACAAGCTTGAGTGCACGCTACTAACTTTCAACCAGTTTGCACCTACGCATGTAAATTGCTTGATTTGACCGGCGCTAAGCGTATGTTACATCTATTAATACCGAAAACATATTTGTCCGCATGTGTAATCAGTGGCGGATTTACAATTTTGTCGCGCAAAGGCACTTTCTTTTTTGCCGCCCCTAGCTTTTTTCTCTCGCATCGCATTTGAAGCAGCAAATGAATCGATATCACCATCGCACGAACCTAGAAGTCTGATTCTGTACCAAAAACCACAAATATTAAGCCCATCTTTGGTCATTCCAAAATAAATACTCTCATTAAGCGTGGGATGCTGATTCAACGCGATATCCTTTAAAATGCGAGTCGAAATTGACCAAAACGACTAAATTCAGTGTCCAAATTGATCAAAACGACTAAATTCAATATCCAAATTGACTAAAATGACTAAAACCAACGTCTAAATTGATCGAGAACTCTAAAATAAATCGTTAAATTGACCAAAACAATTGAATTCAATTCCTAAATTGCAGGGGAAAACTAGGAAAGATGAGAAATTTGATGTGCCCAGTCTATTAGGCCTATTGGGAAATCTGCTACAATGTGATGCCATGTAACTGTGTAGTAATTTATGACAACGCCAAAATGAAAGACGTTTTGGGTGTTAGAATGATGCTGGCCAAGTTGAGGAAATCATACAAGATGGAAGTGATGAATAACTCTTATTTGCTCATGTTCTGGCCTTTATTGATGTCTGGGGGGAGAGTTATCCCCTTCCTAACTCGGGTTCATCTGGTTGGTTGGTTCGTCCATTCCCATCATACGTATTCGCCCAAGCATTACCACCACCTACTACTCTTCTTCGGCTCTCCCAACATCTATCACCGAAAGACGCTTCACTCGCGATACGACTCTGGTAATTTATGACAATTTCACCGTACCTTCAGTAAACACTTTTTAATACTCATGGACAAAATGCAAATCCAAACCGGATGCTGGTAAATCCCTTCGATGATACAATTATGAGATATTGCAAACAACAAACATTGCAATTAATTACTCGCGCACATTAATCAAAAGGATTCTTTAACAATCCATCATTTGTTTAGAAAACTAAATTAACTTTGTTATCATTAATTTGACCACAACAAAAAATTAAAACCGCCGATAACAAATTCAAAATTCTAGTAGTAAAATAAAGCAAAATTAAAATTATACTAATAATCGCCGTTATCTACAGTAATTTACCTCCACTGGTTTCGTCGCTATCAACTGGGCATTCCGCATCACCACTCAGCTGCACATCATCAATGGCGATGTCACTCACGTAACTAGCTCCTCTAACTCCCTGGATGACTATCTGTTTTAAACGATCAAATAGAAAAATAAAAGAAATAAACATTAAACTAATTTTTATTATTACTTGGAAGTTTTCTGGTACAGGTGGAAGTGGCAGCAATCCTTCGATCCACTTGTTCCCTTGATTTCCACTTTTTTCGAACAGTGGGAAGAGTTCGTATAATTTCTTTGATTCTGGTTTCACAAAAACCATCAGAGAACCTAAAAAAAAAATATAAAAAAATAAAATAAAACTAAAAAAAAAAAAAAATCGTTAACTTCCGACTTTATTCTTGCATTCTTTTCATGTCTATCAATTAGACAGAACCCCCAAACTCTCCTCCCCACCACCCATTCCAAAAAAAAAATATTTTTTTTTTCTTATTAAAGATCCCATGTGCCTCCCTTTCCCTTTTAACGATTCCTCGCTCCATGTGTAGACTCCCAATAGCACAAACGTCAAAGCGAAGAATCATCAATTTCAACATCACCACTGTCGAGTTTATCGGAAGACAACTGGCAAATTAGCTACAAAAATACGGATGCAGTAGAAAATAAAAGACCCAAAAAATACAATTAATTAATTGCCGTAAAATAATTAATTAATTTAGACCGTAAAGCGTATTTTACCAACCGAAAGATTTAACACCGATTAATTAATCTTATTAATAACAAACTTCCATTACTTGGTGGAGCTAACGCAAAACCTAATTAGAAGACGCAACAATTTTTTCACCCCATTTTAATTGCTTGTATGATAAACTTCAAGATTGTAATATAATTATTTCTCTGAGAAACTGCCAAATAATTGCCATCGACAAAAGATATAAGTCGTGTTTGGGCAAGATCAATTAATTAATCAAAAACTGATAGCGACGTGGCCAAATATAGATTCATCTCATCTAGCTCTACCTTTTCCCCTAATCATGAAATTGTTGGCTTTCCCGGCATGCTTCTTACAAACTGCTTTCAAAGTCTAGAGAAAACCAACAGCAACAATGTTTTTATGGAACTTTAGATATGATTTACGCTGCAGATAACTGTCTATACACGGCTTGGAAATCCATCGATAATAAAATTGTTTACTGCAAAATATCCACGAAAACCAGTCGTATAATTCAATGCTGGTTTTATTAGAAAATCAAGTTGGGGCTCACAATTTTGCTCATTTTTATGTGTATTGTTTCAAATGTGGGTGGATTTAAATAAAGAAAAACATTAACACATGCAAGACCTCAAATTGAGTTGATTTTCTTTGCAATTAAATTTACGCAAGTTTGTGGTCAATAAATTTTCTTCAAAAAAGTAATCCAAAAAAAATCAAAAACAGAATCGTGAGTTTAGTGACAAACTAGAGTTTAATTCAACTTTTTGTCCCGCTTCGTTTCCTATTTGTTAGGAGGAACAAACTGGACATTTTCCAAAACCAGGGAGCGAAAAAAAGGGGGTCAATCACAATATTTACATCGTGAAATTTAGTCACGCGTTAAGTAAACAAGATCAACGATTGATGAAGGAAACTGATCACAGAATAGAAAACAAACCTTTAAAGTATACTGGGGACAACTTCAACTGCCAAATTTCTCCCCAAATATATTCAAATTATCTTTCCCGTCATTCAATTTTAAAAGACCATTTTACGTCTGAGACGAACACACGACTCAAGACGGTTCGATAAGTAAGACACAAGCTAGAACAAATCTCCTAAGAGTCAAATTCGCAAATTTCCTGATCCTGAAAAAAAAAACACTTTAGTTTTTTTTTTTTTTTTTTTAAATCTAAAAAAAAAAAAAAAAAAAAATCTACGAAATTAAAACAAAAAAAAAATTATTTAAAAGAATGAGTTAGACAAAAAAAATTCCAGTGAGCACCCGTTGACAAAATCAATTTCTTAGGTCTAATTTAAGGAAGAATGAATCGAGCCGTGAATAAGATATGGGAGCGAGAGAGGTGAGCATCCATTTGCAATAACCCTTTGTTTCCAAGTGAGTTACCCTGCCTGGAAATGCGGTGAAGTCGTAACTCCAGCAGTAAAGACGGCTTATTCACTTTGGGCTGAAATATATATATTCCTTTTATTTTGGGTCATTCGCTAAAGTCAGAGAAAAACACGCCGTTCTAGACGTAGAAATTCGATAACGTAAAATGCACGTCATTTGCCATTCCTTGACCCAATTTACTTCATTTCTGCACGTGCCTATTCACTCTCTACACTCCTTTTCCGCCATTAACTCGATAAACCTCGATAATAAAAAACTTACAGGTTTATTCTAGTGAATTTTTCAAAGCTTGTCCTCTCAATTTGATTACATTCATGAATTTCGAATGCAAATTTTAATCAATGAGGCCATAAATGAGACAATTTGAATCAAACTGCAATCCAAATTGTCCAATTTGTCGACAATTTTTCATTATTGGTTTTTTTTTTTCGAGAAAATTCCATTATTTTATTACCTGTCGTTGCGCCAAACATGTGGTACCAGAACCTAAAACATCCGTTAGTGCTAAGACTGCCTTCATAAACAGGTGAAATTAGTCGAGCAGTATCGTTTTCTTTCCTCGGACTTGAGGCTTCTATGTACATGTAATGACCTGTAATGATAATTATAAAATTTAAGTGTGTAGTAAAAGTTACTGAATTACAGCCGGGTCTTTAAAGACAGCAATTTCTGTGCCTCGCTTTCACCGCCAAGCTACGAGGAATATATTAAAAGCACTTACTTAAGTTGCAGGCCTCAGGCACCCAACTTTCCACTCAAAACAGCCAATAGAGCAAGTACCAGTTTACTCGATGCAAATTTAACTAAATCTTTCAGAGGCCATTGCCTGATTGCAACATAAATAAGCAAAATAGGCATGTTGCGTATTACCATCGCTTCCTTCGCCAAGTGTGTGGTCGTACGATGGTCCGGTCCCTACGTGACCCGAAGGCGTTGCGAAGTTGTGACGTGTCCACTCAAATTCGTGTTGATCGTCGTGGCTCCAACCGCATAAATCGGAGGATTCAAAATCGCACGTTAAAGGTGCGTTTTTTTGAGCGGCTAAAAACAAATTTTTGAAATTGTTATTTAGTAGTATTCGATGTATTTTTACTGATTTAATTTAATTTAAATCAGAATTACGATCTAATTGCGGTCAACGTCTCAAAATAATAAATTTTCAAGTGTTTGAAACAAAATATATTTTCACATTTTTTTGATAATATTTAACGATTTTTGAATACAATTTTGAGATTTTGATAAAACTTTGATAAAATTTTGAGTTTTTGTTACTAAATTTGACAAAATTTTGGGATTTTGATAAAAATTTGAAAAAATTTAGCGCTTTTTCATGAATTTGTTGAAATTTTTTCATGAAATTGAGATTTTCATAAAAATTTGTTAAAATTTTGAATTTTTTTCCATGAATTTCGATGAGATTTTGGTGAGATTTTAAATATGTTTTCATAAAATTTTGAAGAGATTTTGAATTTTGTTTTATGAAATTTTGAAGAGATTTTGAATTTTTTTTCGTGATAATTTGAAGAGATTTTGAATATTTTTCATAAAATTTTGATAAAATTTTTGAAATTTTTTCATGAAATTTTGATGAAATTTTAAAATTTTGATAAAATTTTAAAACTGTCATAAAAATTTGTTAAAATAGTAAAAAAAATTCATAAAATTTAGATGAAAATTTGTCATTTTGATGAATTTTGATAAAAATTTGATACAAATTTAAACTTTTTTTCCTAACATTTTGTTATTTTGTACGAAATTGTTTTAAAATTATTATTTCACATTTATTTCTTCAAATTAAATTAAACTTATTCAGCAGTAAATGACCAAACCAACGGCCAATTGACGCAAGAGGTGCCTGGTCCAATTAAGATATGTAGACACCCTGGCTTAAATGGCCAGCAATTAAGTCAAGCTCTTGACACCACCTACTTCACACTCGTACCTAAGCAAACCGGCATAGTGGAATTCCAAATTCGTCCGTCACAATATAAACTACTACTTCCTTCCAATGTATATCCAGGATCACAATAAAAACTGACGAAAGCATCCCTATGGGAAGGCATATAGTACCCATTCTTCACACTACTCAGCGAACAACCAGGAGCTGTAAATAAAATCAGATTAAAGCCTTTATTTCCGAAATTTCCACGTGTTTCAAGCCGTAATCAGTAAATAACGGATGTGACCTTCAAGGTTACATTACCAACTGCTTTATGTAAGGTGGCTATTACTTACCTACACAAACTGGGGTTGGATTTGACCACTGTGATCGCAAACAAGTCGACATTCGACGACCAACTAATTCGTACCCGGGCAAGCAAACATACCTCAAGATTCGTCCACGTCCCTTTATTTTAAGCTTACCGTTAGGGAACTTTGGTATACGGCAACTTTGGTATCGACCTAAAATAGCGTCAAATAAATAAATAAATAAATGAATTTGTTATTTTTGAATTTTAAAATTTGATAATTAATATTAAGTTTATTGACTTTGAAGTCAATGATCAGCATTATCGAAAATAAATTTTACGTTTCATAATGGCAGCTTAGAGGAAAAATTAAGTTCTGCTGTTATGAAAGTTAAAGTGAAAAATTACCTATACTTTGACCCTCCGAAGGAATCAATAAGATGCAGCTGAAACTCAACAGGGCAAAGAAAAGTAGCGACTTGTAAGACATCTTTGCGTTTGCGGCATGGAACAGCAATTGGTACGAACAGGAAACTCAAAACTAACCATATCAAATATTTTGTCAAAGGAAGTCAAATGCCACAAGATCACTTGAGAGGAACTATGGAAAGCACATGGGGGAGAGAAGCAAACATGAAACCAGGTAAAGTGTTATTTTAACTTCCCATAGAAATTACACGGGAGAAAATTCTTGAAAACTTTAAAAATCAATTTCCCACGAAAAATTGATACAAGTTTTAAAAATCTAAAAACAATTTTTAAATGGCTTCTTTGTTCTCAGAACTTTAATTTTTTTTATGAGGAATTAAAACTCATGATTTCTTTTTATTTCATCCGTTAATATTACTCTTCGGCGATCTCATAGTTCAGTTTTCATACTTTTGAGCCAATTCTATTCTGTGAAGTGCAGCGAAGCTCTAGGGGCAAAAGATAAAAACGAAATGTCCCTATTTCCTGGCTACACAAAACCAGATTCCACCAGTCCTAGTCAAACACTGTAAAACCCCATTATAGTAAACATATCCAAAGTAAATAACAAAAAGTTTCAAAATATTCAACTAATTTGGTAAAATGTTTTATACATAACACATTTTATGAATTTTGGTAATTCGCTGTAGCGAGGTTAGACTGTACACATCACATTTTTCCCTACTGCAATAACTATAATTATCGCGCTGAAAATATGCGGACAATTTTTCATTAAGTTTCAATTACAGAATCAAATCTCAAATCCGTCAAAACCTCACAACGTGATAAAATTCTCTCACGTATACAGCGAATTATCAACGATAACTCGCAAAAATGTAATAAACGAAGAAAAATTGTTAAATAACAACCCAACAATATAAACTGAATATTATTCTTTTAAATGTAAAACTCTACGGTGTTTATTCAACCTACCAACTCCCCCAAAGAAATCGATATTAAATACGCATCAAAACCATAACAAAAACCAACCAAAAAACCCTTTAAAACACCCGATAAAAAATAAAAAAAACGAGAGAGACAATTAATTTCACATAAATATACTTCTATTTATTTTTCACTTAATACAATCTGTGTCTGTAGAATTTATAAGTAGGAGGGCTTGGACTTCGAAGTAAAGGCGGGCGTGAGGATAAACTAGACGCGCAGGCAATTGGCATTAGTGAATGCCACGCAGGCTCTGCATTCGAGTTACATGATTTTTCTTTCCTTTTCATATTCACCCGGTCTAAGTAATCCAAAAAATCCATTTGTTTCGGACCTGCGTGACTAAAAGCTGCAGTCTAAACCAAAAAAAAACAATTTAGTTACGTCACACTTCAATTAAACGACGAAAATCGAGATTTTGAGCAGTTTTAGTGCAATTCTTTTAATCTTCGACCAGCAATAACTTTCTACCGATGCACGCTGACCATTAATGGGGTCAAGAGAGTGAAAGAAGAATTTAAAAGGCTAGATTCCTCGACTAAAGCGCTTTTTTTACACTATAATAGTGCAATTACCATTATTTCTGACGTGCCTTCTTTCGGATTTCACTGAAATATTTCGCCCCTATTTCTATCCGGTCCGTGAACCACCACTTTAAGAAACCGCTGTTATCAGTTGTGATGTAAAAAACGTCACATCCACCAGCCACAGCCACATCAGGCACAAAAAGATAAAAAAAGTCAACTTTTGACAGTGCTGATTCAACTTGCAGGTAGCACCTAGCGGGTCAAGTACAAGATATTGATTTGCACTTTAATAGAAGTAAAAATTAGACTTTGACCGATACTAGTCTCTCCCTGTACTTAAAAATTTTCCGATACCGGATCCAATATTTTTCGTGGAGTAGATACCGATACTGGCCATATGATATTTTTAAAAGTTTTTGCGACGTTTTTGAACATTTTTGAACATTTTTGCGACATTTTTAAACGTTATTGCGACATTTTTGAACGTTTTTCCACAGTTTTGAACATTTTTGCAACGTTCTTGAACATTTTTGCAACGTTTTTGAACATTTTTGCGACATTTTTGGAGTGGTCAGTCAAAATATCGGCACAGGTATCGGTATCAGTGATATAGTAAAATTTGGACAGTGGTCAAAGTCTAGTAAAAATCCTTTAAAAAAATCAAAAAAAATCCGAAAATATTCACAAAAATCGCTCATCTTAATCAACATTTTTTCCCCTCACATCGTGAATCAATGCAATTTACGGGCACTTATATAAGAAGATTGAAATATTCACACGAGCGCGATTTCCCTCGCAATCCTGAGCGACTGCTGCACTCCAAGATAAAAAAAAAATAATCGCTCGAGTTTTTAAAGACGAACCTGCGACCTAAATCTGCCCAAAACCTCCATTATCGTTTCAAGCAAGCGCAGCATACCATAGAGGGCAATCGCTGATTGCCGCGCGTTGTGGCACATCGTTGCTGCTCTAATAACTTTAAAAAGTATTTAAAAACGTTTATTTCAGCTACAAATGTTGAAAATTAAATTAAAGAAATTAATTTCACATCAAATTACACCTTAAGTGCCCCATAATTACGTAATCGTGTAATTAATCAGCTGTCAAATCCATAAAGCTTGAAATTTCAAGTTGCCACAGTCTGTCATTCACACTTCGTAATAAATCATGCGAAACTAATTCCAAAATTTATTTCCTACTCGGCAATAAATACCTGACTGCTCCAACAAAAACAATTGCCGTTGCTGGTCGGTGCTGCGGTGCTTTCTTGGTCCACTTCCGGTGGAACTTGGTTTTCCTGCCAGTTAGCCCCGGGACTGCTGCACTGGTAGTCCACTAATTGGTCGGAAGACATAGCTTCTCGGGTCGGATCTTCAACCAACCGCAGGAATTTCAGTCCACGCATGGATTCTTGATCTAACAGTTTTAATGATTTTTCATATTTTTAATTCGTAAGTTCAAATATTAATTTCCCACCTGGAGAATAGTCATTTTGAAGAGCATAGCAGACGACGTCTTCCTCTTCCTCCGCTTCGTCGGAAGATGTGATAAGGTCTTGGGTCGGACCCAAAAATAAAGGAACCCCTTTACTGGAAATTAAAACCTAGTGTTTAGAAAACAATAGCAATCGCCTGCAAAAACGTTATGTAGCAGAAACGCGTTACTTTGCATACGCAAGTTAGTAGCCAATCTTCCCGACCATGTACACGATATTTAAAGTAGACTTTGATGGATTACGAATATCTGAATTTTTTTTACATAGTGGCGCATTATGGTTCTTGGGGGCCCTGAAAACTGGCGTCCAGGGCCGGATTAAAAGAGGGAGCAATGGGGCGTACACCTTCCCCTCATTCTCCGGGTTGGTATATGTACAAAATGCATTTTTTCAGATAAAAAAGCTGCACTTTTATCTGAAAAAAAAATACATTTATGGGCAAAATACATTCACTTTAAGTGCATATTTTTTCATATGAAAATTATTTCACAGAAGAATGCATCGTTTTGCATGAAAATGCAATTTTTCAGCTCAAAATAAATTTATTTCCCATAAAAATGCATTTTTTACGCCTGCAAAAGCATTTTTTTTTGCTTGACAAAAGTGTGAATATGTCATTTCTGAATGGCAGAAACGGATTTTTTTCTGGTCTAGGGATTTTGGGGCCTTCATTGAAAAAAAATATAAATAAATAAATAAATAAATTTTTTTAAATTTATTTTTTTTTCAATCAAAAATTTTTGTGGAGGGGTCAGGAAAGACTATTCCCACCCATTTTTGCATCCGGCCCTGATGGCGCCAAATGCGCTGTCATCTAGTATCAAAATCGCAAAATTTTGTTTTTATTTTTAGTAAATTGAAATGCGGCCCTTAGAGCCTGTGCCCATTATAATGGCCCACTGATTCAACACGGACGAATACCAAACGTTTAGAATTTTGATGTAAACAACTGCCAAAACGACCATTTTCTTTTGGCACCGAATTTTCTCCCCACAGAGAAAATGCTTACCCTCCAATGGTGACCACCAGTCTAATGCAATGCAGGTTTCACTATACACATACTTTGAATCGTAACGAACCATTTCACGGGGGAAAAGTACCCATATCCCGCACATCTAAATCGTTGACCACGCCAGGGGTACGCAGCTTTTATTTTGAAATATGATTGCTGACACGTGTTAGCTCTTTGGGCTTTTGCACTTGCGCACGAACATGAATCAAAGCAAAAATGCCTCCGTGGGATCAAATTGAGCCCCCCGTAGCTGTCTTTTGCCAATATTTTAACCCCGATAGAAAATAAAGTGTCTTTACCTTTCTGCCAAAATCATCTTCAATTCGGATCGGGATTCCTCTAAGCAATCTAATAAAAAATAAAAATAAAAATCGTAATTTGTCAGCCATTTTCATAACATTCCAAACATGGCTAAACACCAACTGTATCGCATTTAATTAATTAAAATCAATTAAATTTAACGAATACAGGAAATCACAAGTGTTAATATTCCGTTATGTCCGATGGTGTCATTTGCCAGCGTTAGTTTCAAGCTCGTTGACCATAAAGACTGGTTGCAATCAATTGACACGTACTACAGCGATACTTCGGGTCGTTCGTACACAATCCTATGGGTTACTCAGATAGGAGGGAAAATGGAGAGAAACGAAAATAAGAATTTCATTATTTTTATTTTGGTTTATTATTTCAGTATTTTTTTTTTTTCATTTTGTTGTTAAATCGAAGCTTCCATTTTGATCGTGCCCAAATTTTGCAATTTCAAGCAGATTTCAGCTGTCTTAACATGGCCGAGGGAAATCCCATCAGCCAGTCATGTCATGCGTGTAGATAAGCTTAGGTACAGCAGTAGTGGCAATAGCCAGTTTCTGCGTACAACATGCTAAAGCAAACGTTTGTGGTGTAACGTGTGTTTTCTGGTTAGATTCTGCAATGCTGCTGGGATTTCGTGTGGCTTAGGCAGGTCAAAATCGAAAATTTGTAATAGCGTAGTGGATGATAAAATGATCAAAATGAAAAAGCTGGGGTAATGTTATTGAACCTTGAATTAGATATTAGAAAAGTGAACTGATTTCGGTGATTATTACACTTCTTTCTAAGCTTATTTTACAAATTAGAACTGCAACAATGAGACCTTTTTTAAAAATTTTTTAAAAATTGTAAAAGATAAAAGTTTGTCGATAAACCTTAACAAATCAGCGAAATCTTTGACAAATCGTAAAAAATTTGAGAAAACTTGTAAAAAATTAAAAAATTTTTTAAAAAATTGTGAGCAATTTAGGAAATTTTTGAAAAATTGTGAGAAAATTAAGAAATTTTTGAAAAATTTTGAAAAATTTAAGAAATTTAAAAAATTTTTGAAAAATTGTAAAAAGTGTATGGAATTTTTGAAAAATTGTGAGACATGTATGAAATTTCTAAAAAATTGTGAGACATGTATGAAATTTCTAAAAAATTGTGAAAAATATATACAATTTTTGAAAAATTGTAAGAAATTTAAAAAATTTAGAAAAATTAAGAAATTTGGAAAAAAAATTAAAAAATTTGAAAAAAAAAATTAAGAAATTTGAAAAAATTAAGAAATTTGGAAAAAATTTAAAAATTTGAAAAAATGTTAACAGATTGGAGAAAATGTTGACAAATTTGAACAAAATTTTGACAAATTTGAACAAAATTTTGACAAATTTGAACAAAATATTGACAAATTTGAAGAAATATTGACAAATTTGAACAAAATACTGACAAATTTGAAGAAATGTTGACAAATTTAAGAATTCGAAAATTGTTCAAACTTTTTTCATTTTTAAAATTTTGTTAACTCGGAACCCCCCTGAGTCACTGCGTCTGGAATTATTGAGATGTGGCCGGTACACAACCAATTACGTGCATAAAAAACTGAAAGTACAAACAACTTAACTTTAACTATCTGGTATCAAAACAAAATTTCAAATTAAAGAATGTTTTGCCACCAGACGCTGAAACAAATAAACAAAACTTCAAAGCGATTTTCTCGGGCAAACCAGCAAGTAATTAATTCAATTAACGAAAATTATCTTACTAACCTCGACCTAAGCATAAAGTCTTAATTTTCATTTCAAACACAGACGACAAGCGATCCGCTACGGCCTCAATAGGAGGCGACTGAAATCAAAACAAGAAAACAAAAAGCATATAATTTTAAATTCATTTTCATGGTTGTCTAAGACAGACAAAGGAAAACAAACTCACAACAGGAAATTCTATTTCCTCTTCTACAGATTCCAAATCGGTCGATTTAGTAGAAGAACTCCTGCAAAATTAATTTTATAAGAATTTAATAATATAAAACATTTGACTCTAGTTTCAATTAAATTTTTTGAAAATATAGAAATTTGAAACCTTGAAAAAGTTTTTTTTCTTTTATTCCCTGGTAAAATCGAGTTCCATTCGGGATACGATCGAAAAACATTTAGTTCAGACGCAACATGATTCGGTTGAAAGTCTTGCGGTGAAGACGGCGGTGAAGACGGTGGGTTCGCCAATTGCAAAATTCGTTTTAAATCTTCATTGGCTCGTGCTTTGGTTTCTTCTGACACTTTACGGGTAAATAATAGATTTTAAAATGCTTAAAGTGGTCGTATGTTAAAATACCAAACAAATAATGCTAAAAATTCCATTATTTTATATAAATAAATTCAATTGCTACACAAAATAACTAAATTATGTATATAAAAATAAAATTTTTCCCGCTAAAATTGAATTTTTAACATAAAAATTGAATTTTTAACACAAAAATTAAATTTTTAACATAAAAATTAAATTTTTAACATAAAAATTAAATTTTTAACACAAAAATTAAATTTTTTAGCACAAAAATTGAATTTTTCACATAAATATTGAATTTTTCACACAAAAATTAAATTTTTCGCACAAAAATTGAATTTTTCGCATAAAAATTGAATTTTTCGCATAAAAATTGAATTTTTCGCATAAGAATTGAATTTATCAAGAAAAAATTAAATTTTTCAAGAAAAAATTAAATTTTCCAAGAAAAAATTGCACTTAACGTGAAAATTAAATTTTATGTGAACAAATTGAATTTTATGAATAAAAAAAGAAAATTTTCAGTGTACAGATTAAATTTATGTTTAAAAAATAATTTTTTTAAATTTTATTTTCCACATAGCTGCAATTCTTCCACTTTTGATTCTAAATTTTTTCCGTGTAAATTCACCTTTTGATGTGAAGCTGTCAGATCTTTTGCCAAACTGGAACATCCCAACTTTCATCTGCAATCATCAAAAATTAACACCACATATTAAAAATAAATTTATAATACCTTACCGTTAATCTATTTTTAGTTACAGTTCTAATTCCTGGTTTATCCGTCCGTAACTTCTTCTAAATTCACAAAAATAAAATAATAATTTTTCCTTTTAAAATGAAATGACTCTTGGCATCTTACTTGATTGGTTTCAACTGCATGGATCGCTTCCTCTTGATTAAAATGTAAAACATCCTTTCACAAAATTAAATAAATAAATTTTTAATTCTTTTTATACAAATCCTCAATCCAAACATACTCACAGAACTTTTGTGCGACCGTTGAATGTGTTTTCTTTTTTTCCTCTGACGGCCTGTATCAGTACTCATGTTTAGTCTCCTCCCTGAATGCTAAATAAACGCAAACAAAAGCGTTTTAGGCCTAAGCACAAAATTTCATATTCTTTCTCGCTTTTTAACACTTTTTTGGATCGAATTCTACCTGATTCACACGTCAGGTCTTGTGCTACGTTAATAATTATTAATCACAACCCATTATCGTGGTTATAAATAAAAATTAATTAATTATGGCATTTTACGAAGGATTAATCGCCAATTTCAATAAATCCTAATCTATTTTAATTCCAATTATGCTCATATTAATAATTAACGCTACAATTAAGTGTTGTGCTTAACATTAACGATTAGATCGACTGAATTTGTCTGAATTAGGATCGGAAAAGAACGTTTACCAAGAGAGGCAAAGTTCATATGCTACAGCCGCCATTTGCAATACAACAATTGTTGGCGTTTGTCACGTGACGGCAACTGCAGGTCATGGGACGAGCGATTTTGCGGTCGTAATACTTATTTACCCGTTGCATTGTGATGTTATAATAATAATTTGATGTTCATTAATTTCGAAAAATTTGTAAATCTCGCGGCATGAGCAATTCCTAACATAGAATAATTAAATTGTGTTGGCAGGGCCGATTGAAGATGGCTGACTGTTTTGCATACAACAACTTAAATAACATCAACATTAAATAACACCAAATATGAATCCTTTAACTTTTGATTTTAATTTCGATGATGATGATGATTACGACTATGGTGACAAGCCACAAGCAGAAACTAAAAAATCAGAGAAAACAATTGCGTCAAAACCAAGATCAGACGACGAGAAATCCGAAACTGCTGAGAGCGAGGAATCGAAACCTACAGATTATGACATTCAAGCGGAAGAAACAATTGCAGCTTACAAATTCAGAATATGCGAGGATGAAAAAAAGAGAATAAAAAGTTTAGATTTGCCATTACTACCTGAAAAAATCGAACCGTGGGATCAGTATGAAGAATCGTACGACGACGAAATCGAATTAACTCGCGAAATCGAAACCATTCCGTTACCTGTCGTTGATCCTGCCAGATCACAACTAGCTTATGGCTTGGAAGCTTTGCCCAAATTGGTAATAAAAGAAAAAGAATAAGATTCTCATTTTTTTATTCTCTGTGTTTTATTTATTAAAGAATAGGGAAATTCGCGGGCCAAATTTGATAATCAGACAAACGGCGCTCATTCAGCTTTGTAGTTATCTCTACAATCCAGAGCACATTGACAGAGCTAAAAAATGCGGTTAGTTTGGTTTATATCGATTTAACATGAGGTTGTGCGAGTAAAAATAAAGATGCAAATTTTGCCACCAATTTTCTTTTCAGGTATAATCGAAACTTTAAAAGTAATGTTGCTGGAAACGGATACATTAGTGAGAATCAAAGCAGCCGAATGCATTAAAGTGGTTGCGGGTAAACGAGCATATAAAAATCAAATGAAAATGATATTAATGAGCTTTTATTGAATACCTACTACGAACTATGCATGAAAATTTAAGTTTGAATTTTTAATGGCATGTCTAAAGCAAACAAGAATTAAAAGATCTAAAAAAATCAATTTTTTTATTCCAGCTTATTCGTGCGGTCTTAATGTTTTGCTATCTGCTGGGATTTTAATACCTTTAAATAAACTGCTGGATGACGAGTGCATGGCTGCAAGGAAAAATACAAATGTCACGATTTGTTCACTCGCAACGATACCACAAGGTGTCCTCTCGTTATTATACATCTTTAATACTTTCAACTTATAACATATAAATTTATAAGTTATAGGTTATAAGTTCATCCATTTGGCGAAAGCGTTTTTAAATACAAAATAAAAGCAACACGTGTTGCCACTATCAATATAATAATTTGTTTACATATGTAAATATGTATAAGTGCAGAAATTACTTATAACTTGTATCTAAATCGCTAGTATTTGTTTTTCCCTAAAATAAAAAATTTTTTTTGCAGGAGTGCGAGCAATTTTGCATAACAAATTGATCACTAAACTGTTGGCGAAACTTAAATTCGAAAAGAATTTTATTCAAACGATAATTCTGGACACTTTGCACCTTTGTTTGCAAGATGATGTGAGACAAGCTTTGGAATCGAATGCAATGAGTATCTTTAAGGAGATGCTGGCTCATGCATACCCCATAATAAGGGCTAAAACTGCTCGTGTAATTACTGATCTTAGGTAATAATATCTAACCTGGGTTTATCAACATTAAAAGCTGCACTTAATTTTTTTTTTTCCAGTGTATTTTTACAAGGGAAGATATTGGCGTGTTCAACGCAAACAGTTCCTGTCTTAATTAAACTCCTTAACGATGATCATCCATTAGTTAAAGCTAAAGCTGCATCGGCTTTGATGATGTAATTATTAAGAATATTGAAATATTAATGGTTCTTCCATATTTTACTTTAAGATCTTGAGCTACACAACGTGAATCGCTTTGTTTTTATTCAGTAATGAAAAACTAATTAAATTATTAATGAATCTCATTCGTCAAGAAATTGCCGAATATAAAATTGGAAGCACCGTGAAATAAGGAAAATTAACTTTCGGGACCCTTAAAGTATCAGAATGAATTAAGACACTTTGGTTTCGTATGCAAAAAATGGAATTTAGTGTTTGAATTTAGCGACACGATACCGGCGTAGACTGTATTAGTTTTTACAATGACGAATCCATATACCGCAAAACCCACGTGCCACAAAAAGCGCATTTAATAATGCAAATGGACGAAATTCACTGAAATGCACGAAATTCACTGAAATGCACGAAATTCACTGAAATGCACGAAATTCACTGAAATGCACGAAATTCACTGAAATGCACGAAATTCACTGAAATGCACGAAATTCACTGAAATGCAAATAGGTTTTCAGTTTTATGCTAATGGTAATAGACCCGTATATGTTTTTCAACGTTACTAGGCGACGTTACACAAACATTTCGTCCGTTTATTGCCATGGCAGATAAAAAGGCAAATAAAATGTTTTTTTTTTTTTTTTTTTAATTTGTGTTTCGTCTGCTGCGGCCAGACGGAACGCTAATGAAAAACATTTAACTGTTTGCGTTTAGTGCGACTTGGATACATAAAACCCAAATTGTAAAAACAAATATAATTTTTTTTTGCCATTTTTGTCAAAATTGGTCGATAATATTTGTCAAAACACTCAAAATTTCTAACCTTAAATGCTTGAATCCCACGCATCTACATTGCAGGATAACAATAATAACTAAAGGAAAATACACCGCTTTGGATCACAAGGTAATAGAAACTGCAATTCCGATATTGCCTCATGAAAAGTTCGAAGTAAGACTCAATATTTTGAAGGTACGTTTTACAGGAAATTATTACTTCGACGTGTGAATTTAATTTATTTAATACAATCTTAGTTGCTGACAAATGTATCCGAAGCTCCTGGTGGCAGAGTGGCACTGATTAATCACATTGACAAGGCAAGTTCATGTTTAATCCATATTTCTGTCTCTTAACAATTTCAAACTACTTTGAAGGTATTGCCAATGTTGCAAGATCCTCATCCATCAGTTCAAGAAGCAGCACGAATTGCTTTGAAAGTCATTCAATGGAAACACACTTGCTTGTAGCACAGAAATGCGTACATACACAATGTGTTATATGTTTTTACTTATTTCCTGTAGGAAGTCATAATTTATTCCGTGTATAATTCAGATTCAGTTCCTGCCAGCTTTTGATTGATGGTTCGAAGATTCCATTGATCACAAAAAAATGGATTTGAAAAAAAATGTATTAAGTATTAACCAAAACCGACACGAAAAAGCATCCACCTTAATGAAGATCGATCGATTTACTTCACTTATTTCCTATTAACATTGCAGCAGCAAAGCAATCCAATAACACGTTATTTATAGGAATGTTAAAGGGTGTGGGTGGATTGGGGGGGGTGGGAGGGGGCGACAATCATCTGAAAATCGGATTAATTTCTTATTACCACTGCTTGACACGAGTTTTATTTTATTGAAAAATTACCATTGATCGAGAACGTTATTCTTCTCAATTTAAAGGGAATTAGTGAGTATAGCGTAACTTATATTGTGGAAGATGAATAATAAAATAGAAAGCGGTTTGTTGAAATAAAAGAAAACAACATAGAAAATGTAATGCAGCATTTGGTAAAGTTTTTTTTTTTTTTTTGTTAAAAAAATTGTGTATTGCCTCAATTACTTTAAGTATCCTCGATTGAGCGAACATTCAGCAGGGTAGACATATAGCAATTATCTACATGATCGACCATTAGTTTAGATGGGCAAAACGTAGCTTATTAAATTTCCATTTTTCTAATAAGTAAGGAAAATTGAAAATATTTTAAAGCAATTTTAATGAGAGTAGTGGCACAGATGTGCAAAGTGCCCCCCTTTAGGCACCTTCAAAACAATGCAACTGCGCAACGAAATAACGGAAAAGCGATATATATCAGTGGACTAATTATGCGGGCGTTAATTCAACGTGTAGACAACTAACCATGTAATCAATCCAGTAGACCAGAGGTTCTCAAATTTTTTAACACTATGACACACCCACTTCATCCCCAGAACATTGAATAATACGTATTGATTAACTAGAGCATCACAATTTATACGAAAGCACTTTGTTATTGCGACCCGACAAACCGATAGAGTAGACCAAGTGGTCTTCAAACGATCCAAAAAAATTTTAATTTTGATTAAATGTTGATAAGTAAAACATCATGTATCCAGGATGCGCGAATATTAAGTAAGTTACAAAAGTAACACAAAACAAAGTAACAAATTTTGAACATAAGGTTCCGTAGATAATTTTATCTCGAAAAATGGTTCGAAGACTACTGGAGTAGACAGTTAATCAGATTATAAAAAGAAAAATTTGTTTTATTATCACCTGTTTGTCTCCCGATTAATCGACTTAGTTAATTGTTGACCCGTTCAGCTGCCACCAATCATCGGCGTTAATGTGTGTTGATGGGCCCTTTATTCTAGAAAACACTTATTTCATCCTCTGTGGGCCCCCTAGGTTCATTGGCCCGTGTTAACCACACGCGCCGCACCCCCAGGTTACTCCGACATCGAGGTAGAAACTTACCTGCATCCAGAAAATGTAAATATTAAAACAAAAAATAATTACTAGCAAATATAATACATTATTTTTTTCTTTAATTATCTGTAATCATTTTAAGCTGAAATGTATTAAGAGGAAAGAGAATACTGAAGGGAAATAATTTTGCGGCAGCAGAACAAAAATGTAAAAAGATATCAGCAAATATCCATTAATATTAGTAACAACAAATTTTTTTTTTTTTCTCATCTCAATCTAAACCAAACATAGACCAGCAGTTTCAACTCGGAAATAAAGGAAATAACTGTATTTAGTTTTATATAACCTTTACATCTTTTGTACATCAGCAGTTGAAACCTTTATTTCCTAGACAATCGATTTATTTAAACAACTACTTCTCTATTTAAAAAAATAAAAAATCAAATCATAATAAAATAAATAAATTTAGTCACTCGTAATATTTAATTATTGTTTCTCGGAAATTTAACGAATTCATAAACCAAAATATAAAATAATAATTGCTATGTGTTAAAAGGTTAGCAAACTACTAACAAAAAATATAGATAGTAACAAATATTTTTTTAAAAAATATTAAGCTCAAATCTCCATAGTTTTTTTTTTTTTTTTCTCACACAAAAAAAAAAATACCATTTAACACAAAGCATATTAGAGAGAACCGTTTGTGGTCCTCTGTTATTATTTCAACTATGTAAATTTTCATTTTTTTTTTTTTAAAACAAAAAAGATATTTTTGCAGCAAGTATACATCACTAACACTTCAAAATCTGTTTTTTTAAAGGATCTCTAAAGATATAGCAGGAATAAAGTGACAAGTCTACACAGTAAGAAAAAAAAGGTCGAAAATAAGAAAAAAAATAAAGATGACGAGACGCTTTCTGTTGACTTAAATTATCGTAACAATGCCTTGTTGAATTAAACAGTCCAGCAACCGCCTTGCCTTATGTTGACTAAATTTGCTATTGTTAATGATCTGAAAATGAAATATAAAGATGTGTTAAGAAAACTTTGCTTATTTACCATTGTCAAAAAAAAAGTCACAAATAAAAAATTTAAAAAAATTAAATTATAAATACAATAAAAAATAAAATAAAACATGGTAGCCCAGTGTGTGCAATGATCCGCAGGAAAGAAGCAATGGGAGCTTAAGTGTTGCTCGGCTACTGCTGCCTACCGCTAGCATTTGGGAGTTAGTGCCCCGAAAACGCCGACAATACAATACGGGGTTTCACGCGACGGATTATAATTAAATTATTTCCAAATAATAACTAGTTCAAACTGCGTATGTGCAAAAATCTCGAGACTGGTGTAAATTTAAAAAGCAAAGATTATTGCAAATGGCGCCCAATTTTACCACGTTTTACCAGTTCTACGCGCAATATGTATTTCAAACTACTACGGCGCTCTGCAGAAACTATAGCTCGTTAGATTTGAATCATCAAGACTTCGCGTTTTGCGTTATAATCTTAGGTTTTTTTTATTATTGGATTATAATACAAATAAAATTATAATTAGTTGCGTGAAACCCCTTATTCAATCATTCTGTGCACTATCTATAATTTGTGACTTCATTTTTTTAAATTTAACTATCGAGTGTCCACAATTGGAACTAAATTATGTCATTTATCAAATTAAACCTAAAAATATTTTTATACTAGTCATAGTAACTTACTCTCAACAATCTTTAGCATGTCTGTGGACTTTATGTGCTGTACTGAAGCCTGGTGGGGGAGGGGCCTGTTGTGCCGCTGGCCATGCTGCGGCTGCAATAACGGGGAAGGTTTTATAGCAAAAATCCAAAAATAAACGATAATTTGTGTAATCATGCTGCGCAGGATGAATAACTATGCAGGTGCATTGTAGCAAAATCATTAAAATAAAAATCGAAATAAAACAAAAAAAAATAAAAAAAAAAACTAATAAAAACCAAAGTGAATAAACGATATATATATAAAAAAAAAGGTGTTTTTCAAATGCACTCTTTCATCTCATACAGCAATTACTAAACACATTTACTCGTTCGACACTTACGTCTGTAAGCAAACTGTGTGGTAAAGGGTAAACGATGATTATTATAAGGTGCTGGCGCATCAATTTCAGTCAATTGATGAAGAGACCTCATCCAGTGAGGCGGACTATCAGACCTACCTAAAATATATGCAAAACATCAGTACAGAAAATGGTGCGCACTAAATAACTAAGTTAAGTATTTCTTTTTAAATACCAAGAATATTCAACGCAACATTCTTGACTTAACTTTTTCAAATATATATATTTTTTTTGCCACTGTTTTATTTTATTTTTTTTACTTTCAGTTGGGTTTCCTGTAGTTACTATGGCTGGGTCTTGAGCAATCCAAGACAAATGTGTTTGTGGTGGTGGATTCCAAGCTGTTTAAACAAAAATTTGTTTTTAGAATTAATATTATTATTAGACTCGCAATAAACAAATAATACGTTTCTGATTCTGAGACCCAGGATGCTGAGTCGAATAATTAATGTTGATGTTCGGTAACAATGCACGAAGACTGTCTTGCCATTCTTTCATTGCAAAATTTTCTAAAGCCTGAAATAGCGAAAAATTTAAATTTTTATAAAAATAAAATAAAAAATAGTCAAATTGAACCTTAGTATTATTTGATGTCCTTTCCTTCAAGTGATTACTAAACCCTAAATTTGGAGTAGCTGTTTCCTGTAAATAATTATTCGAACTGTTGGACATAACATTATTATGCGTTAAATTCATAAAAATCGTTTTACTGCGATCTGAAACGAAACAAAAAGCGAATAAATAAAATCCCAAACGTGCGCGTCATTTACAATTACTTGTTCCTATAGAATTCTGTTGTTGTGGTCTGTTTATCTGTCGCGATGAATTTGACTGATTAGAAAACCCAGGCGGCACACCCAATCGGTGCGGCGATCCTATTAAATTGTTGGATCGATGATCAATGTGATTCATGGACATTTGCGAACTACTCCGATTAACGGGAAAGCCAAACGTGGTTAAACCTTTATTCGGGTAATGTGTTGGCCGATCAGACATGGACTCTTTTTCCATTAAGTCTGCTAATGCTTTTGACGATTCGTCCCATGGATCAAACCCTAAAATTTAAAAAAAACAACAACAACAATTAATACAAAATTCCATTAAAATAATTCAATTCAAATACCTAAATCATCATCTTTACTAGGAGCGCAGCTAAAGCCAAAAGCAGCTTGCCAATCTGTAGCGCTGCAAACTGGCAGCGTTTCAGCCGTGATAAGAGGTGGTGCGTCTGTACAATTAGCCGCCCACTCTGTTTAAAAAAGAAAAACAAAATTAACTACAATAAACAGCGCGATAAAACCGACCGAGCGAACCTGTAGGATCGGGTGGAGATGACGGTGACAAATCTAGGTTTCTAGATCTCTGAGGAAATCCATTATCACTACTGAAGAATGAATTATTGTCGGCAGAATCGAATAACATTCTGTTCTGTTGCAGCGTGTTGGCTGAAGAAAAACTGTTGACTGAACTTGGCGACCGTGTCAGCGAACAATTTTGTGGAAATTTGCTATCTGTTTTTGTGGGTGATAGAAGAGGGTCATTGAGCGACTCGAGCGGTATCTGCAGAGACCGGTCCCCCAAGCTTGTATTTTGTTGTAACACTGTTGTTTGGTGTTGTACTGTCGACGACAGCTGATCTTTGCTTCTGCAATTGCCTATAGTGCTGTATGAATGAGAAAAATGAACAAAATAAACCGTCATTTGCAGCTTTTATTTTCAGTTCATACACTTTTGATTAAGTGATGAGCGAGCGATTCGTTTACCTGCATTCTTCGTCCGACGACACTGGTCTGTTTCTGCAGCCAGCGCTGCTCCCTCTGTCAAGTTTTCCTGCCGGAATATTCTGTTGCGACTTTTGTCTCGCGTCACTTTTTGTGTTTGATTGGTTGCTGCTGCTGCTATTGTTTACGAAACCACTTTGCAATGATGGCCATGCGTCGTTTGAATTTGCATTAAGCGGGGATTGACGTTGCGGTTGCTGTAATGGTGGTGGTGGTGCTTGTTGCAGCTGGGGCTGCTGTAGTTGTTGTGGCGGTTGCTGTTGAGGAATTGGTGAAGAAGCTTGTTTTCGCGTCTGTTCTTTGCTCTTTTCTGCCGCCGCCGCCGCCGCTGCCGCTGCGGGTGGTGCTGGTTGTTGCTGCGGAGCTGGAGGATTACTAAACAACTGTTCGTGAAGTTTTCTTTCGTAATCTTGATGTTTTCCTTGTTGCATTTCCTCTTTTGTAAAACTGGCTGCTTCATCACCTAGCTCATGCAGGTACATACAATCCTATTTATTTAAAAAAAAATTTTGTTCGATTTAAAAATTAATTTTTGTTTAAAAAAAAAGAAGAATTTACTGGTTTTGGACATTGCTGCCCTCTTAGAAAGTGACTACAGTATTTTGTTGTCCCTAGTGATGCCTTCAATGTTCGCCCATCAACGTAGATGTTATTTACAGCGTGAATTGCACGTAGCGCATCGTCCGATCGGTGATAAGTTACGTATGCGCTCGCACTCGGACCCTAATTCGATATTTTATAAATAAATAATAAAATTTCTGTGTCGTGGGATTAAAAACCTGTGAACCAGCGTATGATGTGCTCATATTGATGACAACTTTATGAATTTTGCCAAATTTTCCAAAATACTCGTGCCGTTTTAATACTTCTGTATCGGCTAATCTTTGCGACAAACCAACGACGAATACAAGATTCTTCTGTACAACTCTACGCGTAAAAATCAACAATAATATTAATTATACTTTTTAAAATATAAATCTAAATACCGAACGTTAATATTTACCTAACATTTGCTAAATGCTTCCTATTTTCTGATAACTTTTGTTTCCTTTGCATATCTTTCTGTCTTTTTTCTGTTTTAATTTTTTGCAATTCTTCTTGAGTCAATGGTTTAAAATCAGCTGGATCTTCAGGGTATTGCTTTTTAATTAAAATAAACCAAATAAATTAAAACCGTATCGCCACCATTAATTTCCTTTACTACCTTTCTACAAGCTGGGCATAATCCATTTTCATCGGTTCGAATTCGATGCCAACAAAAACGACATATCTAAACCAAAATTCCACGCATTAATTAAACCAACAATTACTAAAACAATAAATGAATATTTTACGCGTTTACCTGATAACCACAAGTGCATGGAAAGAAGTTAATGTCATCCATTTCAAGCGGTTCCATGCACAAAGGACACTCAACATTTTGGTCATCGTTTGCTGACATTCTGATTAATTTTCTTCAGTTCTTTTTCTAGTATTTTTGTGTAACAATTTCTCAGCTTATTAAAAGCACAACACTACAAGACCAAGCTGCAAAAGACCAATTTAGAGAATTAGAAAAACAATAATTAATAAACGATTAAAAATTACACATTTTATTGTCACAAAATGATTCAAACTTCGACTCCTGCTCCCAACACACGATAATTTATCAAATATTTAGATTTTTCCAACTAACAGCTGCCTTACTGATCAGCTGTTTCACAAAATGCAATACGTTCAAATAAAATGACGCACTCCCTAAGGACACTTTTTTTTCGCTTTCTTTCTCGTCCATTTCCTTTCGCTCTATCAAATACTTCACACAGAAATATCACACGACATTTATTGGTAAACGAATTCAAAGTGATAAGCGCAAAACAAACTCGGGGATTTTTTGCGAAAATCGCTTTTTCTTATTTCGTTTTTCCAAACCGTTTGCGACCCTTATCGCTCGATGTTCGCATCGAACGGACAATTTCAAAGTGGGTTTTCGTCGTTTATTTAAGTGTTTAGAATAAAAATCTATAATGAAAGTAAGTGGGTGAAAAAAAAAGATGAATGTAGGCCTACGTTTTCATGTCAAATGTGAATTCCTTTGGAATAACATTACTTATAGGTTAAATATTTCATTCCACGGTTCTCCGTGCTTATTGGGAATCACTTTTAATCATAACTCGACTGATTCGGTTGTTAAACTACCGGGTTATAATAAATAAAGTGATTCAAAATGTGATTTTACATTACCTGGAAAGAAATTATGGAATCTCCAGCAGTTACTATATTAACTTGACAAAATCTAACCTACTGCGCAATAAATTTGCGCATACAACGTCACTTCCTTATTGAGGGAACTCTAGTGTTAATTACTAAAATTTTAGTTTATTCCAGAAAATAAACAACGTTTAAAATTCCAAAAACTGAAATGGATTAAATTTAAAATCGAGCTAAATTTGATTTTTTTTTTTAAATCATTTTGATTGGTATTCGTATAAAATTCCTTTCATTTTTCTTTTTTTTTAGTTATTTACTTTTGGTGACGTCTGTACGTGTTTACTCGTGTGAATACACGAACGTATTGAATGTAAATTCATGGCAATTCATAATGCAACTATAAAATTTTAATAACATAGGGTTCTACAAGTGGAAAATACTCTAAATTCTAAAAAGAAAACAGCTCATTTCTTTATTTTTATACACAAATAAAACTTTGAAATTTTTATACAAAGTAGTTAGACATATTTTTCTAACGTTTGAAATGACAAATTTAAAAATTTTGCTAAAGCATGATGAATATTAAAAAAATCAAACTCAAATAACAAACAACTATATATACCAAAATTTAGATTTAAAACTTAAGTACATTCTAAAAAAAATAATTAACCATTTAAAAAAAAGTTATAATAATTTCGTAAAAAGAAAAGAAAAAAAAATTAATCAAACCAGATTACGCAAATTACATATTTTTTGTATTCATTTTCTGTCGGTCCTACAAAACATAGCCCCAAAAAAAAAAAAAAAAAAAAAAAATCCAATTTTAATATTTTTAAAACTATTTACACGGGGAATATTTACTAAAAATTTACGGAAGAAGCAACATGCCATTAGTAGTTAGTATCCTCATTTCACCCCATTACAGAATGACATGGACGATTAAAACCCACCATTTCTTCAAACCACTTATTTAACAGTTTACTTCTAGTTTTTCTTGTTTTGTTCTGTTTTTTCTATTAAAATTACACGAAAGCACTGGTTCTTTTTCGTTTTTATACAAAAATAACGCCACCCAAATCCCATTTAATTATATTTTTCACAAATATTGCTTTTATTATGAAAGGACTTTTCCTTGTCAAGATTCCGCAACATGTATCTTGAATTTATGACACGCGATTGTAAAACCATTTTTTTGCCAGCTATCGCATCAATGCCGAGTCTTTTGCTGCCAACATTACTAGTAACGGGCGTACTGGGATGACGTTGAGAGCGCAGACCTTTCTTGGAGGTGGTTATTTTACAAACGACATTCTCTTGTTTCTCCAGAAGGGCGGTTGGTTTGGATTTTTCGGCAAATCGATTGTATTTTTTAGGACGTGTACAACTGGCGGGTTGAGGGTTTAGTCATCTTAACATGGATGCCCGAGTAGCTCGTTTGAACACCGAAGTGGTGCCATCAGTTGCTCGACTGCTAAAAAGAGAAGATAATTAGAAAGAATGTAGGATATAAAAAAAATAGCAAACTAGGAATGTAAAAGACATTTAATGTTTACAAATGATCAGTAACGCAACCAGTAGGATTGTAGGGTGAATTTTTGCCCTTAAAAAAAATGCATTTTTGAGTTTCCCAAAAAAATGTCTATTTATGAGTAAAAAACATAATTTCTGTCCGAAATGGTCTATATTTGAGTAAGAAAAAAAACAGAAAAAATAAACCATTTCAGATAAAAATACTTTTTTTTAACTTCAAAATTGAGCCAAAAAGCAACATTTTCAGTCTAAAATGATCTATTTTTAAATAAAAACTTCAATTTCTGTCTAAAATGATCTATTTTTAAATAAAAACTTCAATTTCTGTCTAAAATTGTCTATTTTTGATACCAAAACTACGATTTTTCTTGGTTAAAGAGTCATCTATCTCTCTAAAAAGTAAAAAGGTTACAAAAAAAATGCATTTTTGCACTCGATCGATTGATTTTAATACAAAATATCCAAACTAAACATTTTTCGTAAAATTGCAAATTATTTAATCAGTTTCTGGTTGCGTCTCTGCACACGCCAACTTAAACTCAAGTTTTACGACTTACTGCGCCGGTGCCCATATACTAACGCAAGTAGACAAAGATGAAGTGGTAGGATGAGTAGTTAGATCAGTATTAGATCGAAAATGTGTATGATAGTTAGTAGAAGAAGAAGATGAATTAATCACCCTAGAACTAGATTTCACATCGTTAATATCCCGTCCAGAAACGTAACACAAAGAGGTTGACGAGGGTTTATCCAAGAACCAGTTAGTTCTAAGCGTTCTAAACAAATTAAGCACATTCAAACTAAGCCAACATTTCCTACAAAATTTACAAACCTCTTAGAAACAGACGGTGTTGTCATATCGTTGACGCTTTTTGGCGGTGCTCGGATAATCGCGGGTGTAGTTTGGATCTTAAATTTTGATTTAAGAGGGGATGATGTGGTGAGGCTGGAACTAGTCGAGCGAAACGGTTGCGTCTTGGTGCGCATGTGGAGTACCTCTTTCGTGCCGTCGGGTCTACGAATAGCAATGTTAGGCACGATTTTTGTAAACGTTTAAAGGTTAATTAGCTTACATGCTAAGTGGACCACTCGTGGCCGACCTGGGATGTTTTCTCATGGCTTTGATTTGATTCAGTCGATCACCCTGCGATATATTACCGTCTTCAACGTTGGCATTTGTGTCGCTCCCCTAAATAAATCATTTGAGTTGAATAGAATAATAACAACTGATAAACTAGGGGTGGGACAAGGGTGTGGCAAGCAACTGAGGCAGCTAGCTGTGTTGCGTAAATTATGGCCGTCATTATGGCACTTTTTTGTCTAAAGAACCATTTACGTGCAGAAAAAATGTATTAATGGTCTAAAAAGATTTATCTTTGCGCCTAAAATCCAAAACTGTTGTTTTTATCGTATTTTTGCACCTAAGAATGCATTTTTTTTTTTAAAAATTTTGCACATGTAAATGCAGTTTAAAAAAAAAAAATTTTGCACCTAAAAATGCAGTTTAAAAAAAAATATTTTTGCACCTAAAAATGCAGTTTTTAAAAAAAGTTTTTGCATCCGTAAATGCAATTTAAAAAAAATATTTTTGCACTTAAGATTGCAGTTTTTCATACTTTTGCATATAAAAATAGTTTCATAGTTTTGCTCATAGATAAGCAATTTTTCCATACATTTGGGTCAAGTTGAGCGTAATTTTGAACAATTGCCTCAGTCTCACAACACCCTCTTCCCACCGCTTGATGTAATCAATCCTACATTAGCTGTCCTTGAATCGTCTAATCTTATGCTATCCACTTTATTTAAAATTCTGGATACTCTCGATGATGAATCGCGAAACGTGGAGCTTTGCCCTCGAGTAACTATATTATTATTAATCACTGATTTCACACCAACTTGCGATCTACAAACGTCTCCTTGCAGCCACAAATAGGCTTGTTTCCTAAAAAAAAAAACAAAAAAAAAAAAAAATCATTTAAAACGTGATAAAGAATCAAATCGAACTGTAACTTACTCTTCCAACCAATGTTGTTGATAACCGATGACAGAACCAGGACGTGTTACACGTATCCATGCTATCGATTCAGCCGCTGTAAAGCGGTAGTGCTTCATGATGTAGCATGCAATAAGTGTGCCTGTACGTCCCAATCCGGCTTTACAGTGCACAGCAATGGCTCCTTTCGAAGTCTCTGCGATTTCTAAAAACTGCCTCATAATTGCATCACTGGGGGTACTGCCGTCGACGAAAAACAAATCCTTATGACTGAAACCCGCATTGATAAACCTTTGTGCATCATAAAGTTTTTCATTAAGGCGAACTATCGTTGTGACATTGTGTTTTTTAAAATATGGAATGTATGCTTCGGGAGCATGAAGAGGATAACCTTAAAATAAATAAATTAAAAAAATATAATTCTTGTTTCAAATTTATGTAAAATTATTTTGATACCATTTTCGACTTTGCTCTTCGGATGAGGTCCACAAAAGGCTAAAAATTTATTGGGAATGATCCAGTTAAGATCTCCGTTTTCAACTTGCTGTACAGTGCAAATAAAATTAAATGACTACATAGGAACATTAATAATTGAATTTTACCTCGTAATATTCGTACTCTTCTACATCAAAAATATCGAAATTGAAAAAATTATTTTGAATGGCTTTATACACAGCGTTCAAACAATCCAAAAGATTCAAATTGTATGAACATGGACCGAATGAAGCATCGCTAACATAAAAAAAATAAAATCAAAATAAATAAATAAAACATATAATTGTCGAAAACAAAAATTATAAATGAATACCGAAATGGGATAAAAGGAGGGTGCGTGTCTCCAATTAATGGCCGATAAACCTCTGTAGGTGTTTTCTTTAAGTAAATTATCTATAAAGGCACAAAAATATATATTATAAAATGTAAATTATTTGCCTAAAGAAGGATGGGACCCGCATTACGCAATCACAAATTATCAGATCTCAAAAAACAGGTTTTAAAAATGATTAGAAATGGCACATTAAACACATACCAATGTCAAACGCATTAAAATGTGCCTCAAGAGGAAATGTTCTTTTGTGTACCCGAAACCAAATTAGGCGTGCGAACAAAATATTTACATTTTGCATTTCACCCTTTTTTTTTTGGAGTCAGAAAAAAAAAATATTATGTAATACATATTCTTCATTTGCCGACAAGATTTGGAGCATTTCCATTAAATTATATCGTCGGATCTGAGACCGATTGCTTTCACTCGTAGCACAAATAAATAAATTTCCGCTCGAGGATTACATAACCAGTAACATCGTATTGACCTGAATTTATTGGTCGGTAGATCAAACCGAATCCACCGCTAATAATTTATTACTTACTGCATATGATGCAACGAGAAATGCAGCATTAACCCGCTTTTTACTGTCCATTGTTGTATAATGCACGATTTTCTTTTTGCCCAAATTAAATGACTGTTGGAAAAAGGAATAAAAGTGGTTAGAAATTTGTAAATAAACAAAATTTATGTTTACAGTAAAGAATTTGTACCTGAAAAAAAATAAACACGTTTTAAATCGCCTCTGGTGTTTTGACCCCACCTGAAATTCACTTCCTGTTTCAAATTTTCCCTTTTAAAAAATTTGTTTCGAGTTGTTCGAACTTTTAAGTGCACAATTAAATGCGATACAAAGTAAAGATAACCCAAAAATAAAACAAAATTAATTTTTTTTTTTTAAAGCTTGAACTTTAATCTGATTCTGATTAAGGTGTGGTCTCGCTTCACTTACATTTATGAATTCCAGAAGTCATTTAAAACATACTTTTAATTAGATCATAAGTTGTTGGAACTATTCCAACGATTTACGAAGGCGGTGGCTTATTACAACGTGCTCACCTTGAAAAAATTAAAAACCATACGAATTAACCACCTTTCTCACCTTTAATTTCTTATTTAATCTTGTGCAATAACGATATAACATGGCTAAATTCAAGGGACCAAAATCCGCATAAAAACTGTACAAAAAATTCAAAAAAATTTTTTTAAAAAATTCGAAAAATGCATTTCTTTCATTACTTTTCATAAACGAGCTCTTGATCGATGCTAAAATAATGAGTATTTGGAGTGGATTTAGGCTTTGCCGAGGTCCGAAGTGTGGCAAAGTGCAACCGATCTGAAATGTAAATAAAAATAATTTTTTTGAGCGACTTAAGTCAAGATCATTAGTGAACATCGTAGGTTATTTGCACGTTTATACCTTTGATAATTTCCGCAGCGCAAACGACAATGTCAGTATTATCCTCCATGCTGTCGTAAATTAATCAGAGTTTTTCTAGATTTGAATGAACACAATGTACGACGAATTAAATGGGATGAAAATGCACAAAATTGAATGTTTCGTCTGCAGCATGTGCGTTAAACAACGGGCATATCCTAGAAATTTTCTTCTCTAAGTGCAAACAATTGTGCCTTAAGCCATGAGTGATGCGTCAAAATTCAAAATACACACGAAATAATTTCTAGCAAACATTACTTTAGTTGCAAAATGAATGAAAATGGTCCCCTTCAGAACGACATGACACCTAAACGTTTAAACGGCCATATTTTGAACCTGAATACCACGTGAATCTAAACAACCAATAAGGGATAAGGTTTGGTCAGCTAATCGCTAAAGATGTAACACGCTGATCTGCGTCACAACATAAATACTCACTCCCATTGGCTGGAGCGAATTGACGCCATTCTTTCAATTTTGAGGCGTAGATCCCGCTATGCATGGCCATGACCAAATAAAAATGCGATCAATTTGTTTCGTCTCACGCAAATTAATATCGCGTTTAAAATAAAATGATAAACTTTTGATTTCTTCACGACAAATACAAATTTATTTTCTAGAAATTTATTTATTTTGCAAATATAGGTGCCACCACACGTCATACCAAACATAAATTACAAAAGTTGAAGTTAAAACATTTAATTTAATTCTAGCGAACTTGATAATAACCTTTATCAGGCGAAAATATGATAGAACAATCAGAAATGGAGCCTTACGAAACGCCTCTCGCTAACGAACCACCTCACAAAAAAATCCGAAATTTAATAGGCTTTTGGTAGGTTTCATCAGAAACATACACTAAAAACATTTCAAACCGCAAACTAATTCATTTACAATTGATTTAGGTTGCTTGGATTATGCAATAATTACGCCTACGTGATTATGCTGAGTGCAGCACATGACATCTTAAAAGATGGTTTCTCCAATAACACTTCCACCGCTTCCACTACGGTACAAAATATTCTTTTAAAAAAAAACAAAAAAAAATTGATGTAATTATTTTCAGTCTCCCGTCACTGGTAAAAGAGATTGTAACCCCTTATCGTCAGGAGTAAGAAAAATAATACTATTTTATGTTATTATTTATTATTTTATTTATTTATTTTATTTATCGTAGACGATTCTTTTGGCTGACATTTTACCCGCTTTATTTATTAAATCAGTAGCACCGTTTATTGGCATTAGCACTCCGTATATATGAGCTATGAAGTGATAAATAACATTTTAACTCATTAATTTGCCTTTTTAATTTTAGACTTCGTATAATTGCAGTTGTTGCACTATGTGCTGCAAGTTTTGGCTTAGTTGCGTTCTCCCAATACCCATGGATGGCTTTTGTTGGTGTGGTAGCTGCAAGTTTGTCTAGCGGTTTGGGTGAAACAACTTTATTAAGTTATGCGTCGTATTTTGACAAGTACAATTGAAAAACCATTAAAAAAAAAACAAAAAAAAAAACAAAAAAAAAACACTTTATTGTACTTTATTGTTTTTATAGAAATGTTATTTCCGCATGGTCCTCGGGAACTGGTGGTTCTGGGATATTTGGCGCATTATCATACGCAGGCTTGACGCAGTTTTGTGGATTAACCCCGCGACACACATTATTAATAATGTTTGTTATTCCTGTAGTCCTGTTTATCAGGTATTACAGAGTTTAGATCATATAGGGACAATTATTTTAATTATTATTATTATTTTTTCAGTTATTATTTCGTATTGCTTCATCCAAAAGCAGATGAGCGTGCTGCTAGTGTCCTTACACCTCTTTTAGACGAAAACTGTAATAATAAGTAGATTTTGTTAATGTTAGCTTTTAAATCGTGATTTTTGACTTAATTTTGGGATCAGCCCTTGAAACTAACAGCGAATCAGTATGTGAATCTACAAATGGAATAAAAGCAAAGATGAAGCTTATGAAGGTAATTGTACATGTTTAATGTTAACTGGTATTGATTTTGTTTCGTAAATAGATTTTATGGCCTTACGCATTACCTTTGATGGCAGTTTACTTTGCGGAGTATTTTATTAATCAGGGATTGGTGAGATTTCAACTTTTATATTTTTAATTTTCATATTTCTATATTTTTAAATTACAATTTTCTTTTTTTTTTAATTAGGTAGAATTGATCTATTTTAAAAATATTTGGCTTAATCATGATGAACAGTACAGATGGTTTCAAGTAGATTACCAGTTGGGTGTTTTTATTTCACGGTCATCAGTGAACATTTTCAAAATCAACGCACTTTGGAGTTTACCACTTTTACAGGTACAAATTTTTGAATTTGAAATTGTATTTGATTAAAATTAGGTATGGGACGAATCCTAAATTTTCTCAAATCCGAATCCTAAAAAGTTCTCGAATCCTTCAAATCTCGAATCTTTCGTGTAAGAATAATAAGAAAAAAAGAAAAGAAGTAAGATAAAGGATTAATAGGTTATAATTTTATGAAGATTGACGTTGATTAATGTTAACAAATTATTTTCTTTCACATTCAAATCATTTAACTTACATATTTGGAGTAAAATATTACGAGTCTAATTATTAGAAAGTTTCAGAAGATTTTGCTAGATGACATACTGAAAACAGTGTGGCACTCGGATTAGGATTCGAAAGATTCGAAAGATTCGAATTTCGAAAAAAACTAAAAAATTCGAGTTTTCGAATGTCCCATCCCTAATTAAAATTAAATTCCTTTTTTTTTTTTTTAGTTCTTCAATGTAATAGTCTTCTTAACTGAAGTTAACACACCTTTCCTTCCAAATATTTGGCTGGTGTTTCTTTTGATCTTATTCGAAGGGCTGTTAGGCGGCGCCGCTTACGTTAATACTTATTACAAGATGAGACAAGAAGTAAAGGAAAATATCAGACTTAAAACGAAACTAAATAATTATTTTTAATCTTCAGATTCCAGCAGACAAATTAAAATTTTCTATGGCTGTAGTTCCTTTAGCGGATACACTTGGAATTGCGTTTGCTGGTGCGATTGCGCTGCCAGTACACAGGTTTTTTTGTAATCAATAAACACGTAATGGATATATTTTAACAAATGTTTTTTGGAAAATTAAATTAATCATTTCTTATTAATAATTGTTTGAATCATTCCAAGTAGTTAACAAATAAATTATGAGGATCTAGTTTGTTACGTAGCGTAAACCATTCTTCGTAATGCGGAAACATTGTGTCTAAATCTTCATTTTTGGCATTCAAATTCTAAAATTTGAGTATACACTAATTTAAAAAACACCAATTGAGATTTTGTTTAGATACTTGATATAATTGCGGTCGTCCTCCGATGTTTTTCATGAGTTCACCAAACTCCGAAAAAGCTTTTTCATATGGAAAATAAAACCCGTATGGCTGGCTAATGCTCATATGTATACAACAAACGTCAACTTCATTCGCAGGACTCAAGTAAACACTATCCTTTTTAATAAACTGGATGTGCATTGGATAGTTGAGATAATGGCAATTCAAATCGCACCATTTTTCTATTAGTTTCAATGCTAAAACCGTTTTTTGTCTAGAATGAATAAATAAAAAAGGAACTTTTAATTATTTTTACGTAAGAAACATAAAATTTAAAATATTTACATCGGAATAAACCATTTGCATGTTTTTTGTGAACAATTTAACGATTTTGTTTGCGATATTTCGTCATTAGGTGAAAAATATTTAACTTCTTGCCAAATAAATATCAACCAGAAACTTAGGTAATGGACCAGTGGTATTAAAAATGGGAAAATCAAACTGAAATTAAAAATAAAACATTAAATACAATAAAATTGGAATAAAATTCAGAAATTACCAAAACCAGTATAAAACATTGATTAAATGAATTGAAATGACGTCAACAGTCCAGTGTTTCAAATTCATCGAGAAATGTACTTTGTGTGGTTTTCCCTAAAAATAAAAATATTTGTTTAAATATTTTAATTGTTTTCTATACACACTTTATATGTTCGTGGTGCTCCATATATTTTCTCCGTATTAGACACAGTTGCATTATTGGTATGAGGCCACCAAGAAATGCTCAAATTTGAGTATCGTTTCAGATTAAACGGCAAATTACCTAATAACTAAAATCAAATTTTTATAAAATTTTATAAAATTTATTTATTTATAACACATGCCTTATCAAATGAACAACCAAACCGAGTTGTTCTCAATTGATAAATGGGTTCGCATTTCAGCGTGATTAATAAAATAATTCCACACGCGCCTAAGCCACAAGCTATTGCTCGGAATTCTTTATCTTCGGGTGTTAAAGTAACAATTTTATTATCTGAAGTGAGAATATCGATGCTTGGAACCTGTAAAATTGTGTCATATCATCAAATAAATATTTATTTAAAGTTTAAACTTGAAAATAAAAAAAACATGACTTACGAATGATGACATAATTGCTTGATTCATATTTGATGAATGACATCCTGAACTGAAAGCGGATGCTACAGTTTTGTTGTGAGGAAGACCCGGCCTAAAAATGAGCATAAATAAATCATTTATCCATAATTTATTAGAATTATTATTTTTTTACATGCACAATGCAAGTCCAACTTTATCCAAGTAGGTTTTAATCGCACTTATTTGAGCACTGGCTTCGACTACCACGCAACATTTAGTCAAATTAATCTGAAAAAATTGTCAAAAATGTTCAAGTCGTCGCATTTATTTGTGCTTTATAATTCTTACCTCGACAATTCTGTTGAAATGTTCCATATTAACAACAAACTGTGTTGATTTCTCATTTCTATCTGTTTTTTTCTTCGCTGTGACATTGATACATCTGTTCCTTTTCTTGGCTAATTGAACTATCTTAGAATTTAAATTTTTTTTCTTAAATTTTTATATTTAGTTAATAATTTATATAAAATTTATGTATACTTACCTGTTTCAAATCATCTAAAGATGTTGGGGAAAAACAGAGACCAATTTTGTTTGCCATTTTAAATTCTAATGATTTTTATTTTTTTATCATCAAACTCGTGATTTAAATTTCAAAGTTCAAAGTTTTTTGATTAAAATCATTTCAAATATTTAAACTTGAAAAAAAAAGTGTCATTTTTAATACCACCCTTACAAAAGAAATTTTAAAAAAATATAATAATAATAATAATAATAATATAAGAAACAAAATATAATACAAATGAAAAATATTAATCTAATGTTACATAACCATCTAATGAATTTAACTTAGGCACATTTGATTTAGAAATTGGAAAAGGGGATTCGTACTTAGAACATCCACCAAAACCATTAAAGTGAAAATTACTCGACTTGAGCTTGATTGGCACGGTTGAATCGGACATATGTCGCTTAGATGTAATCGTTAAATTCCCTCGCGCAACCGTATTCTTGCGTTTATTAACCACATTTGTCCATTTGTCAGGCAAAATCTAACAACAAACATTTATAATCACTAAACGCATTCATAAAGTGATCATCCACAACATTTAAACAACATTTAAACTGCAAGTTTAACATAATTTTATGAATGCGCCTAAAATATACCTCAGGTGACAGTGCAATCCAGTCGTCAGTGTTTGAATGTCGCCTCTGTCCAATCTTTGGACTAAAACATAAAATACATTTTTTAAACCTAAAAAATGGGAATTAAACCAAAATATAAATATTAGACACCTTTTAATTGCGTTTATTCTAGATGGCATCGTGTCTAGTGCTGGCGATCCAACATCTCGCAGACAACTGGCACATTTTTTAATATTTTCTCTTTCCTCTTCCATAAATTTCAACTCCTGTTCCAACCCATCTGCGCGCGCCATGTGTTCATCGGCAATTTGCTGCATTTTTCTATTCTCTTTTCGCGTCGATTCGATCTCTTGTTTTAATTTTTTTCGTTCTTCGTCTGATTTAATCAACTCTCTGGTAAAAAAATACGAAATAAATTTACAATTTTTTTAATTTTTTTTTAAATCTTTTGTTAAAATACTCACCGTCTAACGGCCGAATGCCATTTCAAAACTTCTTCAACTTGTGGTTTTTCTCGACATTTATTGATAAAATCGTCAACATCTTTAGTTGCATTTTCCATGATGCTTTTTAAGCTATAAATACAAATTTTCCCCACATATTCAATTAAAAAAAAATTAATTCTCGATTTTTAAGTCAAAATATACTTCTGTAAACTCATTAATTTCTTCCTCAACTCAACCAATTCGGATTTTATCACCGAATTTTCATTGCGAAGTGTCTGCATATTAGTCAGTTCCCTTTTAAACACTTTACAGTTCTCTTTACTTTCCCAATAGGCGGACTGGATGCTTTGTTTCTCCGAATCTAAAACCCTAAACACAAAAAAAAACAAATTAAATTATTTTATTTAAAAACACAATATTTTTTCGATTATTTACCGAATTTTGTCCTCAAACTCGGTAATTTTTTTCATCAATTCGACCTTTTCTTTATTATTAGCTGCTAAATTAGCTCTGCAACTTTCAACTAAATTTATTAATTGCGCATTGTTGACAGTTCCGATGTCGGCGTCTTCTTTTTCGTCGGTGTCAAAATATAACTTCGGTATGATTTTTTGACCTGTAACTTTCAGTCGACATTGAGGACATGTTTTGCTTTGATTCAGCCATTGCGCTAAGCAAGTTGCGTGAAAAATATGTCCGCACAACGTTGCCGCTATATCCTGAACGAAATCAAATAAGTCGGAACATATAGAACAACGTGCATTCATCTTTCTAGCCTGAAAGAGAGTAACCTAACTATCTTAGAGACATCTGAAAAGCAGCGCCATCAACAAACGGTTTTGTTCCCACTTGATTGGCTAGTCCGAGACCCATACCGTTACCCATAATTCATCACGGGATCGAAACATTTCAATGTTTTTTCAAGAAAATTTAATTTTAGTCAATAAAATTACAAATCATTGATAAATTTATTAAATCAAGCTTTAAATAAATTTTTTCATTTAGTTTTGTTAGAGTGTAATTGATTCGTCTCTCACGAGCTGTCTTTGCAGCGCTGTACCATAGTGTGTACTATGGTTGTACAGTAATTAATTTTTAGCGCGAATTTTTAAAACGAATTTGTAAATATAATTTAAAAAATCATAAAATGTTTAATTTAGGTTTTTAAAAATTGTATTTTGGATATTTTAAATAAACCTCTGAACAAATAAACAATAAGTGGTTATATCAATTCGTTCTGTTTGCGGACAACAATACTTTCAATGACTTCTGAAACCTAAAAATTCGTTTAAAAAAATATTCTTTTAAATTTTGAGTAATTCATCAATTCTAAAATGGCTAAAGTGCCAAGTTTATGTAAATATTCACGTGCAAAGGAAGAAAAATTGGCTGCTGCAAAAGACAAATTGTAATTACATTATCGTTTAAAAAAAAACGAAATTGAAATGTATAACATGGAAGTGTAAATATTATATTTTCCAGAAAATTAATAGAGTATAATCAGAATGGACATGTCACTCCTCCAAAAAAGGATTCGAGAGTTGACTATCAAGACAGTGATCCATTTCATTTCGTAATGTATGTTGACATTCATGATTTCTTGCCGCAAGAAATAATGGTTGAAATAGTCGACGGTGCAATGATCGTAAAGGCCAATCACGAAGTGGATTTTAAGTGAATATTGAGAGAAGCATTCGAATATCGAGTTTTTGATGTCAAAATACAGTTTTGGATGTCAAAAATAGTTTTGAATATTGGAAATACAGTTTAAAGTTGTCTAAAATTGAGTTTATGTTGTCGTAAACAAAGTTAGCTATTTGTATAAACGTTATTCAACGATAAACTTATAAATGGCGGCTAAAAATTCGCAAATAAATCTTATTTTTGAATGTATCTAATGCAATCTACGTTATCAATTAATTAAATGGAATTGTAAACGTATATTGACTATTTGCAGAAATACGACAAACAACCAAATGCACGATGAAAGCCGATCGATATCCGAACGATACACTCTTCCCACTAATTTGAATATGAGCACACTGCGATGGAACCTCACTCCAGACAAAACGAAAATTTGTGTAATGGCCCAAAAGTACGCCGACTTTGATACAGACACAATCTCCCGCTTCAGGAACGTCGAGAAACGCGAGACAGTTGTAGAACGAGAACACGACGCTCCTTTAATTTATCTCCAAAGTTTCCCCCAACCGTTTCCAGGCCACGAACAAGATCAGAGTTCTTTCGCAAGAAACGTAGCCAACAATTTTAATTCAAGTTACACCAATTACACGGGATATAACGCATCAAACGCCAACTTTCCCGAGCATCCATCTTCATATTACCCGTCGTACCAGCCGTACCAACAGTATTACCAATAAGCTTCCAATAACAATAAAAATTGTAAAATCCAAACCGATATTATTAAAGAAACAAAAATTTTCTTTTCTTATTTGAGTATAAAAGAGACTGTGTCTAATAAAAATATTTTTATCAAATTTCTTTATAATTTATTTTTATTTTTGCAAAATTCAAAACATTCGTATTGATTTACGATTTGCTATGCAATCTATTGCTGAGAAAACCCAGCTGCAAATAGAATGTTTTTTGACACATCCATTGAGAGTTGAAACCGAGCGAAAATGGGTCACTGTTGCCTAAGGATTTCAATTGCCAATCTCGATACCACAGCACGTTTATTACCTAACAAATCATTTCGGTGTACAAAGTAACACCTTATTGCTATTAAATCAGTCAAAACTCAAAGAAACGAAATTTATTACACACTCGAAATCATGTCAACAACAACTTGGAGTTTAGTTATAAATACCACGCTCATACCACATTAAACCAATTCACACAGTTGAACAACAAACAAAATGCAGTCAGCTTTTGCAACTTGTTTGATTATCGCCATTTTTCTGTTATTTGTAACTGGCGCTCCGCAAGAAGAAATTGTTGTACAAGATGTTGCGAAAGACCAATATCCAGAATTCCGCAAGGTGTTGGCTCAAATAGAAGACCTGAGGAGCGCTGTCAAGATGATGTTTACCAACATGGAAACTGATGGTACCGAAGCAAGACTCCTGACTGGGATACTAGGCAGCGTTGGAGGTGTTGTCGATTCCTTGCTGGGCACCGCTGGAGGCGTGTTAGATAATTTAATGGGTGGACTGTCAATTGGCCTCGGTTAAATATGTACACCTTTGTATCAAACTTTCAAAATATGTAGTAGATACAATAATTAATTAAAAGCATTTAACTTTAAAAAATGTTGTTTATTGTGTTGATAATTTGATCGAATATCAAGTGATCTATTCATAAAGTTATATCATTTTGTTACAACACGTGCTAAATTTGATGTAACTATTAAGAGTTTATGGTTAATTCCAGCAGAACTTATCCACAAGTCGGATAATAGTTATGGCAATATCCATTCACACGCAAATAACTTTTATCGTCGTGTAAGCCACCAGTGTCTATTGAGTACCACCGTCTTATAGCATATCTATTACCCGTTAAATTTCTTTTTAGTAGATCTATTCCGATATAAATACAGCACTTTCTTATGGAAAGTTTAGTTTGTATTTGCACTCAACTCGTTTGCCACACAGAATTTGTGGGTAAGTAAAGTTTGAAGTTTTAATTCTTTAAGTCAATCGCCAATTCGCCATTAGTCTTGTTTTATTTTGTGTTTTGCTTTGTATCTTTCAGTTCTAAAATGCAGTCGAGACTGTTTTGTTGTTTTCTCTTGGCTTTCTACATCCATCTTGTGCTATGCAACGTGATAAAAACTGGCGCGGATGAACTGAACGAAGACGAAAAGGCTTCATTGGATGTGGACGCAGAAAAAGCAAACAACAAATTCTCACTGAGAGATGACTATGGCCACGAAAGTTCCAAAAGCCATGGTCTCAATGGTTACAACAGTTATCACAATAATAGAAACTATTATCAACATCATGGTTGTTGCAACCATGGTCATGGTTGCGGAAAAAAGGACCATTTTGTTAATCTAAAATTACATGTCGAAGAAGAAACTGATCATAAATATGGTGATGGACATGGAGGTGGTTTTGACGGTGGTTTTGGAGATGGTTTTGGAGGTGGTTTTGGAGATGGTTTTGGAGGTGGACATGGAGGTGGACATGGAGGTGGTTATGAGGATGGCCATGGGTACGGTGGATATGGAGATGGTGGACATGGAGGTGGTCATGGAGGTGGGCATGGAGGCGGCCATGGAGGCGGCCATGGAAGTGGATATGGTGGTGGTTATGGGGGTGGGCATGGATATGGCGGACATGGGGATGGTGGACATGGAGGTGGTGGTCATGGGAATGGTGGACATGAAGGTGGTGGTCATGGGAATGAGCATGGATATGGCGGACATGGAGATGGACATGGGGATGGTGGTCATGGAGATGATTATGGACATGGAGGTGGTCATGGCGATGGTCATGGACATGGAGGTGGTCATGGAGGTGGTCATGGATACAGTGGCTATGGACATGGTGGACACGACGGACATGACTACGGTCTTGGAGGGTATGGCGGTTATGGATATGGAGGACATGGAGGGTATGGAGGACATGGAGGACATGGAGGGTATGGAGGACATGGAAATCACGGAGGATACGGTGGTCACGGGGAACATGGAGGTTATGGAGGACATGGGCATGATGGTGGGTTTGGGTATGGACACAATGGTGGTCATGGTGGTGGTCATGGTGGTGGTCATGATGGTGGTCATGGCAATGCTGAACATAAAAACCACGGCGATGGAGGATACGGCGGTGAGGGGCACGGCGGTGGCCATGGTGTTGGCGGCGGACATGGTGGCGGCGGCGGACATGGTGGCGATGATTACAAAAAAGAAGCTGAATATTATTAATATGTAATAGTGCAATTAATTCAAATAAAATTAATTTATAAAGCGACAAACATTGTATGAAATTAATTTTTAGAGCTTGTTGAATCCAGACAAACAAGCAAAGCGAAAAGCAAAGTCGATAATATTTAAACGCTCTGCCACCAGAGCGAGTCAGCACAACATTCGTTCCCCAAGGTAACCTGGTCAAAATATAAACAGGAGAAACACAAGAAACATCCGAAGGTGGTTAAACTTGATTATTTAGACAAAAGAGTGCGGACTTAGACATGAAAAAAGCGAACAAAACGCGTAAGTAAACGATCCCATTTGTTGTTGTTATTTTGTTTTCTTTAAACTTTCACAATTCTATTCATTGAATGACAATTAAATGGAAATCGTGTACACACACACGAACAAAATTAAATAATAAAGAGAAAAACGATGAATCAACTTTATGGCAATTCCTGTTTCACTAAAAGAGATATTTCAAATGTCGCTTGTATTTTGCTTCCAATGACACAACAACTGAGCATCTGCATAATCATAAAGATAAATTTATGGATTAACAAAACCGCTTAAACCTTGCTTTTATGTGCACTGTGTACCTCAATTACTACGAAATAAATAAAATTTGTATTAACTTTTGTTACAAGCAAGTTCATTCCCACTTTGAAATTATAGTACGTTATTTTTTTTTATCATTTATTAGCACCTGGCTCTTGTAACATGCGTTTTATTAGTCAATATTTAACTTGGCAAAACGGGCAAGATAAATTGCCTCTTTGCTGCGTAATGGCTTTATAAAATCTCGATGTAAATAATACGGCTCTATAAATAGAACTCCACGAATAATAATATTCACATTTCGGTTTCAAATTACAAACTTTCCACTTTCTGTTTCAATGTCATTTAACACTAAATACTGCTCGATAAGAATTTTTTTTATCTCATTTTATTTTATTTTATTTGACAAAAAGTTATTTATTAATTTATTTTTAACTTATTTTTAATTTTTATTATTTTTTATAAAATCCAATATCACTAACAAGCCAGAAAACTAACCATGCGGCCAGCTGTGACAATTGAATTGCGAAAACCGATCGTAAACACTAGAAACTTCAAATTTTGTCACCATTTTTATCACCCTATAAAACTCGATATTCAAAGCAAGAAATATTAAAAAATAAAAAAAAATAGAAAATAAAATAAAAAACAATACTTTCAAATTCAAACGTACATTTCTAGTCACTTAAATATTCATCAATTTTCTTTCTGTTTATTTATTTATTTATTTATTTATTTATTTATTTATTTATTTATTTATTCATTTATTTCCCAGCAGACTCACGTGTTGCTGAATCACAATCACGCACCATTCTAAAAACGCCGCAGCAACCAGTTATACGCGCGCTCAGACTCATCACCATGACAACAGCAGCAAGGCCTCATGGGATTGCTCGAAAACTGCCTTATACAACATGTGCTATAACTGTTACCAACAGAAGCGCACATAATGCGGCTTTGATGTAACCAACTTACGACTTAACACCAAGGTGGAGTGAAGAAAAAAAGCAACCATGATGCAAAACTGACACGCGTAGTTTCTCTTTACTTGCCATATTATTTTGTTTATTTCCGCAACAATGCCATCGACACGAGTTTCTCCGTCTTCTGACAACAATTCATCGTGTGTTGATCTTTCCGTGAGCTTGAATCACGATTCGTTGTACGACCGCACGTTGTACGCGCAACAACACAACGAACAATGGCTCAAGGAAGTTACCATGGGAACCCGTGTGGGGTTTTATCGCTTTCGAAGCGAATTAGGGACCGGAAACTTCTCGCAAGTCAAACTTGCATTTCATCAGCTGACTAAACGTAAGTTGCAATTTTTAATAAAAGCGAAAACAAAACTTAGCAAACTCAAAAGTACAAAGTGCACATTACACATTTCTATAAAAAGAATTGATGATTCATATTCGATCACTTGTAAATTAATATTAAACGAAGCATTTTGTGTTTTTATATTTATTTACATTTGACATTTTCGACCTTGGCTTAGGTCCCTCGACTATTCTGCTCTGAAAATAGTGCCAGTGCTCTCGGCTAGTACAAACATCCCTAATTTTACCAGCAATGAATCATTGGTGGTGTGCTTGCAAGTCACTTGCAAATTAGAGTCGAACATTTTAGTTTCGCTCATGTCATTACAGCGATTTTAGCAATTTGATGGTTCGGTTTGCGTTTTAATTTGCTTACAAACTCAACTATTCAGATGTTTTATTAATAACTCATTGCGGGCTTCACCTGGTGTTTAATTTTCGTGTTGTTGAATGTTTTGGTTGAGATAATTTCAAAGTATATAAATGCTTCGTTATGGAACGACGAAATGGCAGTTTTATTTTAAACAAAGCCCAGCAGCAAAGCTAACGGGCAGCAATTTTATTTGAAACAAAGCTTGGCAGCAAAGCTTAAGGGGTAGCAATAACAAAACCTTTCGCTTTTATTATACGGATTGCAGGAAAGATTGAAAGTGTATTGAAAGAATTTTGCATTTTATGTATGTTGCGCTGCTGAAATCTTATAAAAACATGCAATTGTGTGATTGCAAAACACGATTGCATGCTTTATTAACTATTCCATCCGAAACAGATAATAAAATTTCTAGAAAAAAAAAAAGGCAATCTAGTTTTTTTAAACGGAATTTTTAATATAATGCAATTTGACAGTTTTATCACCAGCGCCACCTTCCGTCTAATTTTTAATATTTGTATTGGATTTTTCCTTCAGCAGTGTACTATCTGCAGGAAATGTGTTGAATTTTTTTTTTTTTTTAAATCATAAAAAATTCAAGTTTTGCAAAGATGCAAAATTTTATTTACTGGAAGTGCACTATCAGTTGCAACGAAGATATGGCAGTAATCTCATTTTAGTCATTTTAATAGGCGAGATAAAGCGTTTCAGACCTTGAACACAACTAATAGCATTTTCTTGTTCGTTTTATATTTCACTCCTTAATGAACCAGGAATAATTAAACCGATAAACTTTTAAACATTTCCAAATCACTTTCAACCACAAACTAATGTAAAGCGCACTTTCTTTTTCTTTTCCACACCTGCCATCAATTCCTTACCAAACCTGTGCCATTAACTCGATTAAACTAATATCGATTACCTATTTTGGGAGATAGTACTAATCACAGCGAGCAACCTCTCATTTAGTCAATTAAGGGTAATTTATTGCTGCTTCTTCAATCAAGCTCACCTGCAAACAGAGTTACATGGTTTAAATTCAACGCACAATTTTTCCTTCTGCTTAACAATGTCAATATTGATTTCCATCGGCCGTGAAGATTAACGCTGCTCAAAAAAACTGTTACTATGGCGATGACATTTAATTAATTCGTAGAACTCTTTGTGTGTAATGAAAAGACAATAACTTGTCGAAATAAGTTGTTTTTTATATGATAGAAGTGAATAAATCTAAATAATTTTTGTTGCAGAGCGTGTGGCAGTGAAAATCTTAGACAAGATAAAATTGGACGGAAAAACTCACCGCATGTTAAGTAGAGAAATCGTCGTCATGGAAACTCTGCACCATCCGAACGTAATCCGCTTATACGAAGTTGTAGAAACACTAACTAGAATATACTTAGTTATGGAATACGCAAGTGGTGGAGAACTGTTTGCGAAGATCACGACACACGGCAAAATCCCCGAATTAGAAGCCAGGCACATATTCGCACAGGTGGTATCAGCAGTGAATTATATGGTGAGTAAAAGAAAAGTAGTCTTAAATGACTTGCCAAAATGTTTGAAATTGTTTTCTATTGAATTTTTGTACTGAACTTTTCATTTCCCACAATTAAATGCATACAAAAGTTTGGTCTTTCTGTGCGTACATTGATTGAATTTGTCTTTATTTTTAGCATTGCTAATTAAACTGAAGCAAAAATGTATGGAAATATTGCGTAATAGACAGACAGAACGAATTTAAATGTCATCTCTTGTCGCGCAGAGGGCGGCTTTGTTTACAAATTTTTGTTCCGGCCGGTTTCCGTTTTAATCAGCTTTTGTTCATTAATGTTATTCTTGTGGAACTAAAATTGTCAGGTGACCAAGACACGCCACAATGGAACCCGACTGTACATACTAATTAGTGGCTTGTAACTAGATCTGCTAATAAAATGGGTCCCAGGCTTCCTGTCTCCAGTTTCCCACACAGGAACAAAGGGAACTTCAAATTTGAGTATTGATTCAATCGCATTGATTGAAAAATGCAAATAACCTAATTAGTTTTAATGTCTGGAAATTTAATGAAGTGGGAATAAGGAATAAAGTTTTATATTGTTAAAGTTGAATTATTTTGTGCATGAATATTTTTAAAAGGGATTTTTGTTATTAATGGGTTAGTTCGTTACATCCAAAAAGTCTTTTTGAAGCATCAGCTTAAAGGATCTAATGTTTCCGCTGAATTATTGATTGGGATAGACTAATGCAAACAAAAACTACCTACGGCGCTTATAAACAGCGATAACAAAAATAAACGTCCAAACAAAAAATGTGAAATAGAAAAAAAAAAAGTAAATCTTATCGCTGAAAAAATAATGTTGATTAGAGTTTGTGATTGAGTTCCTAAAGCATAAAGATAAATTTAATAAAAAAATTCCGTAATTAAATTTTTCAAGAAACTTTAAAAGCTTAATCAGAGTTAGCTTGACTAAAAATAATAATAATATTGATAAAAGATGGCAACATGCAGTCTTAAAATAATTGTTTTTTAGATATTTCTTGCATAAAACAATTTAAAAACTGTACATTTCAAGTATATTCATTAAATAATTATTTTTTTTAAATATTTTATTTTATCTAGCACAACAGAAACATCATTCATCGTGATTTAAAAGCTGAAAACGTTTTCTACTCACCTCCTAAAACAGTAAAAGTTGGTGACTTTGGGTTTAGTACTCCAGTTCCTAACCTCGATCATCTCCTTAACACATTCTGTGGTTCCCCTCCATACGCTGCGCCTGAGTTGTTCCAAGACGAACGATACGACGGCATACCTGTTGATCTGTGGGCTTTAGGCGTGTTGCTGTACTTTATGGTAACGGGTACGATGCCTTTTTGTGCACAAACTGTTGCAAGTCTCAAGCGGCTCATCCTAATCGGTGAATTTACTTCACCTCCATCTCTTCCTTCGTCGTTGGGAGTTGTTATTTCTGGACTTTTAAAGCAGGAACCTAAAGAGAGATGGTCTTTAGATAAAATCATGTGTTCGGAATGGCTCAAAGAAGAGATTTTCTCCAAACATGAACAGACTCCGAAAGAAGCCGAAGAAAAAGCTAACGAACACTTACAAAAGATTGGAATAGATCAAGAATTAATAACGTCGTCTCTTGCAAAGGGGAATAGAAATTCAATTTCTGGAACTTATTACATATTGGTTCATAGGTACGAAAATGAAATGAATAAATCAGAAGATGATTCACCAGGTGCTCTCTCATCATCAATTAGCTCAAATCACGACGAAGGCAACAAATTTAGGTGCAAGTCCTTCAAATTTTCGCGGTTTTTAAATAGATTTAAGACGAATAAAACGTGCAAATCGAAAGTGTGTACGATATTTTAGAAATAAACTTATCTGTTATATTGTTGTATATTCTATATAAAAAAAAATCGTTGGTATATTTGAAAAATATTACTTCACGAATCTATAGAGTAGCTCGTGATGAATTAGTAAAATTTGGTGGGTTTCACGCAAGACAAAATCAGTAGGTCTAAATTTTTAAAAATAAACAAGAAAACAATTATGATAAAACAATATATTAAATCTAATATCACCAATAACAATTGAGAAAAAAATTTGGGGGCGGTTTTTAAACAGATTTTAGTCTTAAATTTGATTTTTGAAAATTTAATTATGTGTTTTACTGCTAATATACTGCTACCTGGTGGCACATTTGGCGTGGTCTGGAATCGTGTTTCCTCGTTCGCTCGTCGTTTTGAATCTCGCTGAAATGCCCTGCCACTAACGGGATAATTCTCAATTTTTCTAGTGCTTGTCGTCACCAATAGATGACGGGCCAAACTCGAGCGTTTTGTCGCGCATGTTGTTTCGCTCAGCTTGTGTCGCCACCTTTATGTAGAAAGTATTTTTGCTAATAAATAAAAGAATACAAGGATTTGATTAAGGCATCAGTTAAAAAACAGCAAAATTCCATATTCTTTTTAAAAAAAATTTTTTTTAATTTTTTTAATATTTATTTATTTATTTTTTTCTTGTAAAAATAAGAAAATCATTTAAAAATAAAAAATTTTAATTACAAAAAAATAGTTTAAAAAAAAAAAACGAAATTTTATTTTGGCTAATTTAAGTCAACGACGTGACTTGAGTCTGGGAAAAGCACCCCTGCATCCAGCATCATCGATTGGAGGATAAGATTCAAGAGCCATTTAGTAGGAGGCTGAGTCAAAAGAAAATTAGAAAAAAAAAAAGAACAAATTTCTTTTTTTGCAACTATTTTTTCTTCTATTTATTTTTTATTTTTTTCCAAGCTCGGATTTCTTCTATCAGCACCTTTTAATTACTCTAAATCTTGGAGGAACCACAAAATAAGTGAAATTATTTCTTCGGTTCGCATGCGCAGTGGGAATAAACCAACAGCTGAAATTCGCTTTGCAATTGCTTGTCATTGTATGCTGGCAATAAATCAGTCGAGTTCATTGTTACAAACCTAACTTTTTCCGCCATAAAATCAACGCATGCGCAGGCAGTTTACGCGACCAGGTGCTGCGCGCACTGTGTATACAACAAGGGGAATTGCAATGGGACTTATTGTTGACAAAACTATACCAAGCATAAAATAACTCCAAACAATAGAAGTTCAGTTTACGTTTGTTTATTTCAGATATAAAACAAAAACAAGACCTAACATAAAGTCTCCTATAATTATAGTTTCATTTTAGTTTCATTTACAACGTATTTTAAAAAAAGTTATTTCACATTATTATACGCAGTATGTCCACAAAGAACATCCACAGTATACGTGTGGGGAAAAAACAAGGCAGTACACAAGTGTAATAAATTCCACCCCAAAATAAATAATTCTGTAACTATTTGATAGATAAATCATTGCATTCGCAATTTTATTCCTCAAGAGCTACGTAGCTGCAGTTTAGCAATTATTAATTGCAAACTGAAAACAAATTCATCCCCTTGCACCGGTTAACCAGACCAGGTGCATAGTTTATCTTATTTCGGTTTCCAAAACAAAGTATATAGCTAATTTCATTTCTAATTAAATCTAGTGTGTTTTTGCCGTTATATAATACGGTGTGCAACCGCCAGAAGCCATTTCATCCCAACCCATAACTCAATAACGAAATTCTATAAACACGACAATCAGTAAACACAACAAGAAGTTTACAACATATTTGTATTTTCATAATTTTCTATCGTCCTTTATCTACATAATTTATATCGTATATCACTATTTCAGCAAATACCGTATATTGATTTTTTTTCCCCCTTCTTTCGATGCCATAAAAAGTGAAGTAACCGGTTAAAAAAAAATCGATAAACCAGAAATGAAAAAGATAAACAAAAAGCTTATTTGAGCTATAAAGTACACTTAAAAAAATACCAAATACCCTTACATTTTTTTCCTTCTAGCCCACTTTCCCGCCTTTTCTCAAGGTTTGCGTGCATATAGAGACCGATTTTCTGATTGCGGGGGCGTTTGCACGCGATCGTCGTTGGTCAGGTCACGCCACAATGTGAGGATTCACTGCAGCATAATCAAAAAAACCACAATTCATTATTGCAACAAACGAACCGTACACACACTTGACTAGACCGTATACCAGTTCATATTTATATAGTTCATGTTAAGTGATACTGGATGCTCCGTGCGGCATCATTTCCGTCAGTATGTTGATTTCCAACAACTGGTGAGAGTAAGAGAAAACAACGTGCCACCTGTTGCAATCAATAACCACATACAAAGCATTCCATTAACACAAGTAGCAACAGGCTAAGCCTAAGAAAAAAGTGAATTTTGTATAATTATTGCCTACCTAAGGACGAAAACAAAAGTGCAAAAATAAAAAATACAAAAAAAAACAAAAAAAACTATAAAAAACAAAAGGAAGCACACAGTAATTACTAAACTGTGTGCCATAAAATTGCAGCAGTATAAAAAAATATAAAAAAAAAAAAAAAAAAAGTGCTGACACATACACTTTGTAAAAGGTTAACCAACACTAAAGTTTGTTCATTTACCAATTGCTTGCTGTGCTCTCCTTCTCGCCCAGAAAGTCGTATGGAACGGAATTAAGAATTAGTTTTGATGGAATGGAACAGAGTTCAATTAGAAAGTGGACGGCACTGTCGTAGAATGGTAAAGATGTTAAAGTTTAACCAAAAGAAAATAGAAAATAACTCGACCAAAATGAAACGTAACATGGTCTAGACACGCGTGGCAAATTTTTAAGTAATATAAATAATTGCTGGCCTAAAACCCTATGAGAGACCTATTTTTTTTTTATAATTAAACACCTGGACAATTGAACAAATGGTACTTAAAACATTGTTGACCACGCCCATGTTACAATTAAGAGCCCTTGCAATTAACAGTAGCTTAATTCAGGAGATATTCAACAGAGTGATTAAAAAACAAAAAAGTTGCTTTCAGCTTAAAACATCATCAGAAGCAGAGCGTTTTACTCTGACAAATTAGAATACCATCCAATTTATCCAGAGATTAATATGATGAGAATTTGTTACATTTTTTTTTCTTAAGCCTATTTTCTGCCTCAGATAAGGCTCCATTTTTCTCTTGGCTTCATGCTTCAGATAACAGTTCAAAATCCTAACCTATCAGTCATCCAATACCAAAATCAATACAAAGAAGTGGAAGTGGTGCTGCTTTGCTCACACCTGTAACAAAGGTGAGACCAGATAAACATGTGCAATTTTCTGTAATCTTGAACCCTGCAAACGAAATAAGACTTTACATTGCTTAAATTCATGTGAAATTAAAAAAAAATTCTATTGTTTTGTGTGAGTGCGATTTCCTGGACAAAGATCGCCTCCAAGATTGATAAAGATTTATAAGAAAAATGTTGTTTATGATGAAATCCTCTAAGAATAGTTTTTAATAAACTAATCGAGAAGTTAATTTCAGTTTATTTTTACTTGTCCCGCAAAAAAAAAAAGAAAAAAGAAAGATAAATTGTAAAAAAAAATAAAAAAATAAAAAAAAAATAATCAAAGAATTTCAATATAATCAACATTTTTCTCATTCCGACTATTGAAAAACCTACAAATCTTGGAAACGTTCCCTATTCCGGAGATAAATCTTTCGTTTCACGCACCCTCGAGAAACGGATAGAAAGAAAGCAAAAAAAAACAAAAAATTCTAAAGATTATTAACATTAGAATTTATAAAACTGGACATTTTGACCAATTTACGCGTACAAAATATCTTCTCTCTGTCGAAATCACTTTAAAATAAAAGAAAATCTCATTAATTTAACTTAAATATTATAAAATTACTTTAAAATATTTAAAAACTATTAAATAAACTAAAATCAATAAAAATTCTAACTAAATAAAAAATAAAAAATTTGGTTTTTAGTAAAAAACGCTTATTTGCTGAGAAAAAGCAGAGGGTGTAAACAAACAGATGGAAGAAACTACTGTAGCTAAAGAAGAATGGGGAAGGAAAGGGAGAGTTAAAGCAAGAACGTAGTAGCGGCACGAATGTGAGAAATGCATGGATCCTTAAGGTGCGACGCTTAGCGACCCTTTAATTGAAGAGATTAAGTCGTGTTTGGCGGAGGAGACCTGGAGGTGAGACGCAGCAGCTGCCAATGCCAAAACGCGAAGCAGCGTTCTTAATTAATAACGAGGCCAAGTGTCATAGAGGAGAGGACTCACCTTCAAACTGACACACGTGAGACGTAAAAATAGAGCTAAATTGACATTTGGACAAAATTTAGTCGTGTAAAACAAATCGATATTTTCTTTTTATTGCGAAAGGCTCAAATATAAATAAGGCCTCGCTCGTTTTTCATTGTAAAATTCAACACAGAACAAACTAGAAATTAAAGTACAAAAGAGAGTAATTTTATATTCAAATTAATTTTTTTTTTTTTTAGTATTTAAATTTTAGTTACTACAACAAACGCCGTAACTACTGTGTTTATGTCTTGTGCACGTATTCATTAGATGTTTGCTTCAAACCGTTTATTTACAGCCGAATTACACGGTGAGGAAAATAAATATAAATAATCTCTTTGATTTGAAACTGTAACCAGTTATTATAATATTTGATCAAGTTAAATTTCAATGCATTCTGTGCAATTTGCTGGTGAAATTTGACTCCCACACTATAAAAAATATAATTTTGCTATCAAAAAGAACTTCACTTACCTATACAATTTAAACTTTACTTGCTCACCAATGCACATCCGACTCCAGCCGCGATTCTTTTATCTGCAATAACTTAATATAAAACGCATTATTTTATTCAAAAAACATCCTAAATTGAAACTTTTGGAGAAAATTAAATGAATACAACTTTTGGAGAAAATTAAATGAATACAACTTCTGCAAAAAATTATAGATAAAATAATTTACTCCAACTCATCAAAAAAATATTCTCTGGATTCGTGCCAGCCATTTTGATTATTGCAAAAAAGAAATACAAAACTAAATAAATAAATAACGAGAAAAAAAAAATTGAAACAAATAAACAAAAAAGAAAAACTAAAATCGTCAATAATTCATCGCCGTCGATAACAAGAAATTCTGCCTTCTTTAAAGCCAGCATGGCCGCACATATTTCTTCTTTTTTTCTTGCTCACGCGACCTACGACTTAAATCTCGCCTCGAGGCCTGTCAAATGGTTGCTTAGCAACCGGATGCTGAACTTTTATCATAGCCTCTATGCTTGTGTTTACAAGATATGTCGCCAAGAAGGAAACCATGGTGACACACGCGCGGGGTGCAGCCACCTCATCGATCTCGTGGCATGTGTGTGTGTATGTCAGGAGGTAGGGAGAGGACGAAGACGTTTGGTGTTTTCAGGTGGTCTCCTTTTGTTACCAGACCTCAAATTGTCAGGTAGTGGTTTGTTCTGCTGTATTAACGTACGTACATTGCAGATGACTCTGCGCTCTGACGGTCATTAAGCCAACCGATCTGTTTTTTTTTTTTGTTTTTTTTGCTTTTAGAAAATTATTTTGAAATATTTATGTAAATAAATAATGTAGAGATAAATTATTAAACAGAATTGCGGTTTTTATTTGACGTTTTAATTCCATTTTTCATAAACCGCAATTATCGTGTTTTTTTTTTTATTTTTATTTTTTATTTTGTATAGAGTTTAGTAAATTTTATTTTGAACCTGTAATTGTGTTTTCATTTTATGGATAATTTAATTTTTTTTAAACGCATAATAAAATTGTTTACGCTTGCTTTTTGATTTTAATAGACTTGTCACTGCGATCGCCATGACGATAAAATAAAAATAATAAAAAAGAAGAAAGAAAGGAAAAAAAAAAAAAAAAAATGCCAGACAAAAAAACCATATATACAAACACAATTTTCAGGAAGGTGATCAGAAATTGATCGAAAAAAGGAAAAAGAAAAAAAAAGGAAGACGGGGCAGTGAAATAGTCTGGAGAAATAAATGGCATCAGCTCGCCACACGCGAAGAAATAAGTCAAAACAGCCTCGAAGCGGTATCTCCCAGCATGCACCTTGTTTAACCAATGTTTCATACAATCAATAATCGAACTGATCAGACAAAAAAGCCGTCCTCGAATAAAATTTCAAAAACTCTGCAGCAATAATAGCAAATATTAACTGATAAAAAAAATAAAAACAACAAGCTTTTTTTCTAAGATCGTAACTTGATCCTGTTGCTACCAGATCCGTTTATTTCCTCATATTTTCCCAATTATTTATTTTGTTTATTTTATTATAGAAAAAAGGAGTCGGCAACACGTAATCAATTTTTCCGAGCAGAATATAAGCGTTTAAACAGCAAATTAGTGATTCAATGATGGTTTAATTATGTTAAATGCATTTTCAATAGCGAGTGATAAGAAATCCATTTCTCTGCTTGGCAATTACGTCCAATGCGCAAGATTATTTTTCTTAGAATCACCAGCCTCTAGGCTACATCTTGAGTATATCGATAACTCCATCTCCACTTTCCAATCCTACAATACCCCCCCATCTATCCAGCGTTTTCTCTATTTGTGTTTCGCTCGCTGACCACCAGTAGAAAAAGCAGCCACGCGTTTTCTCTTTTTGGAACACTGAAGAAATAAGTCAGAATATAAAGATGACAGACCGCAGCTGAACTGCAAAGGACGATTTTTACCACAAAATAAATGGGTTTAATAATTCATTAGTTTGTGTGCACTGGGCTGGTGGAGACGTGGAGAATTTTCAATTTGATAATCATGGTAATACACAAAAGCCAACTTTTCTGCAATGAAAACGTCAAGATTTCAAATGCTAATGTTCTAATGCAGTTGTTAACGTGTGGTCTGTTTCATTTAATGACAAGAATATTAAATTTCATAGTTTTTTTTTTTTTTTTTTTTTTTTTTTTTATTATTTTTTTAAAAAAAAAAAAATAAAAACATGATTAATTGAGTTGCTAGCTTGACAAATGTTTTGTGTTTTTATTGTAATTACTTTTCCCCCCCTCTCTGGTCTCTACTTTGAATGGCGTGTGACCTCACCATAAAAACTCTAAATTTCTGCATTTATCACGTTTCTCCTACAATTTTTTAAAACATTTTCTAAAAAATGATTAAATCTTGGCGCCATATTTAAAATTAAAAGAAAAAAAAATTAAATTTTAAGAAACAAAAAAAAAAAAAAAAAAAAAAAAACTAAAAGAAAACAGCACTGATCATTTGTTGATTGGAGGGCGGAAATGGAAGTTGTAATCTCCCTCTTCATCTCAAGCATGGAACGAGGAACGTGGCGCGCACACGCACAACCAGTTTGAGGGACTAAAAGAAGAAGTAACCTCTAGCGACCTTTTAGCCACCAAGTAAAATCCATACATCACCCCTGGAGGGGGTGAAATAAAAAAAAATAAAAAAAAAAAAAACAGAGGGGGAAAGATGAAGAAAAATAAAATCCACGTTTAAGTTTGATCTTAGGGTGTGTAAACTTGTAAACATTGCAAAAGGATGAAGCTTAGAGCGACGCCACGCGGCAAGGAATCCAATTAGACGCGTCCCTCTTGACTGATGTTATTTCAATTTGTTCCTTTTTGCAGGCTGAGCTAATGGAAAACTAAATAACATTTTTTCCACGGTGCTGGATATCCCCAGCACGGAACACGACAAATTGCTTTTTCTATCGACGACTGTCAAAGTCGGTTCAATTCACTTTGGAAAATATAAACCGAACTTGAGTTTCAATTCGCAAGAAATCAGTAATCACTATATACCCTCGATACCAAATTGCGGAGGTTTGGGACCTTTAACTAGTTGCATGTGTTGTTTGTCCACACTACAACCAATTAATGGAAGTGAACGGTGGATTTCATTCATTTCTTTTCGCTTTTACACGTACAACGGACGTTTTAATTGCGTTTTAATGATTTTTAAAACTATTTTTAATTTAATAAAGGAGGAATTTTATAGATCCGTGACACACTCGCATCGATTTTTCGATTACTGAAGAGCTCGGACTTCGGATTATTTGAAAAATGGTAATAAAAAAGTGATTAAAGTTTAATGAGCACAATTCGATTGCTCCAACGTTAGCTTGTTTTATTATATTTATTTTTGTTTACTAGCGAAATTTCCATGGTAGAAAAAGCTAAGTGCATTCGAAATTAAAGGAATTAAAGTAATTATTTTCGTTTTCCTGGGCATGGGGGAAAGGAAGTGACGTTTTTTAGATCATAAAGTACAAATCGAATTTTCGTTAATCCGATTTTCATGTAAAAGGTCGTTATTTTTTTCTTATATATACATATATATTTTTTTTTCCCGCGTGGATTTTCCGCTTGATTTTAGTCCCCCATCTTGGATTTCAAATAGATCGATGGGACGTTTGTGCTGGATTTGCAATTCATGTTGAAATTCAATTCTGACAGCAGAATTTTGTTAAATAAAACGATGTCGTGGAATGCTAGTAACAAATGCCATTTCATTAAAAAAAATTTTGTCAAATTAAATAATCTAAAACACAAATTCAAACTTTCTAATTTCTACAAAATTAAAATTTAAAAAAAAAATTTCATTAAAAATTTAAAATTTTTAATTAAAAACGAAAAAGGATGCTTATACTCTCTGAACTTTAAAGGAATTTTTATTATTTAAAAAAAAAAAAATTATTTTTTTTCCCACATTTTTTCCTTCCAATTATGTTTAAAACTTTGAAAAACTCATTACTTTCCCACATCGCAAAAATTCACTAACGGTTTTCTCATTTTTTTCCCCCTTCCCAGCGTTATAAATAAATTATTTTTTTTTTCTAACTCTATAAGTTGATTGTTTTCACGGAAAAAGGTAATAAAAACCTTAATGAAAAATTAAGTTTACAAGTTATTTTTTAAAAAGCTCTTATCAAAATCGATTACCTGTCAAGCGGTAGTAAAATAAATAAATAAATAAAAAATAGACACGGAACAGGCCTTTGTAATTTTTTGTTACTAAGACAATATTTATTTCTGTTTGGAACACTAGCAAAGACTACAACAAAACACTTTGGAAAACTCACATTGAAAATTTTCATTGAAAAGTTCCTTTATAAATTTTTTTTTTGTTTAAAATCATCATCATTTTCGTCTCATTCTCATTTCTTACGCATTTATAATCAATTATTAGTATCATTATTCATTTTGTAAATATTGGCGGTCACATAAAACGATACAGGAGTACAACGATAAAGGAAACCAGCAAATAATTTGTCAAAATATGGGATCCTTTTTTTGATTTTCATTTCCCTCTCCTTTTCAGCGAGTGAAACAAAATTAATTCCACTTTTCTCCTTCCTCTAACTGTACCAAACTGTAGTATATTTATATATATATATATATATATAATATTTTTGTATGTTAAAAAAAATGGCCGCCCATAGCCTTAAGATGCATAAATAGTGAACTCTGTTGATGGAAAAACAACTCTTTTCGACACAATATATGTCTTTGTTTTGATTCTCACTTAGTGCAAGTCATGGATAAAACTCTTAACTTTATGTCAACTATAAAAATGAGATTGATAAAAAAATACACTAGAAATACAAACACAGGATATTTTTTCAGGATAAACATTTCACTCTATTATATAATGCTATATACAAGACAGTTTGACTTCAATATACTGGAAGTAAACTGAAAATTTTTGATTTTTCTGCCAAGTTTCAGGCACATGTTTCTATTTTTGGTCAGTTTAGAGAAATAGAAAAAAGGAAAGAAAAGTGGAATTCATTTTATCCCCCTATTTTTTTTTTTTTTTTTTTTTTGCACTTTCTACCATTTTTCTACCAAATAATGAGGTAGACTAGAATTTTAAGGCTCAGATCCCTTTTTATTATCATATTTCTTTTGATTTTCATATGGATGATGTACAGGTGTACCAGAGGTTTTTTAATTTATTTATTTATGTTAATTATTTCTTTAAAATCACCCCTTTACCACCTGAACCAGTGTAAAAATGGGCACATTTGGAAATACCTCAGAGTTAAACTTCCCCGTTTTTTCTTTTTTTTTTTTCTTCTACAATATTATTATTTCTGAATGAGGAACAATTCTGGTAGTCAATTAGCTGCATCCCATTTTGATCTGAGGTAGTAGTAAGCCTCATCAACCTTCAAACGTCACATAACTTGCCACAAAAAAATTGTGACCCAAAAAAAGGCAACAAAAAAATCCAGCCGACATTGCATTGTTTATATGCAGACTGTGTACACAAGAAAAACTAAAGAAAAGAAAGAGAAATTGCAATTAAACTTGTAAGTCTTTATACATCTTTTAACATTGTTTCAGTTTAATTATTGACTAGATTCTCCAACAAAACTTGATTATGTGTACTGCATTCGCAGCTTGAATTTTATCTAAAATGACTCTGGAAAATTCAAATTATAAGATGTAGACCTTAAAGTGCGTCATTTCCGGTTCTTCCTACAGTTTAAATGCACATTTTAACAGTGTAGAAGAAACGTATTTCTTTAACAACAATAATTCAATAAATAGTGAAGAGAAATGTATAAAATTGGAAAATATTTTGTCAGATGTACAAGTCTGCATACAACACAATTCGCCAACAAACAGTATGAAGGAACATTGTTTCATGTGCATTTGAGTAAAAATCACTAACTATACAGATTTAAAAATAAAATTGAATCAACTTACTACACTCAAATCATGGAACTGGTTTGATTTATATTTTTCTCTTTTTAAAAATAAAAAATAAAAAAATTTAAAAAAATTTAAAAATAATACATTATCATTATTATTATTATTATTTCATAATTAAAAATTAAAAATTAATTAAAAACAACCATTACATTAAGGTACCCGTTTGTTTATCGTTTTCTCTTCAAGTAGTAGTTTTAGGATTTTGATTTTGACTGAAGGCAATTTTTATATTAACAGTTAACTGCAAACATTGTTTGAAAAACGTTTTTTTTTTTTTGTTGTTGCACATAATGGAACATAAAAAATAAGACTAGATTGGAATGAAATGTCGATTTGGAAAAGCATACACACATAAAAAAAATACATATGTACCGACAATTATATACACATAAATAATATAAAAAAAAAAAATAATAAAAAAAAATTTAAAGCTCCAATTAAAACCACAGCAGACGAAGAATAGTTTGAAACAAAACATCTAGTAATGTTTTTTTTTTCACGTTGTCAAGGCAACCACAAGTAATAAAACCCGGGGCAAACGACCCTAACTTAAAACGAAAATTAATTTAGAAAGCTAAACTAAAAACAGCTGCTAGTTGCACTCGCACTATTCCCCACCCCTCCTGCTTCCAGGATTGCCATGGCAACCACTTCCCAACAAAGCTATTGTTATCACCTGAACAATCGTAAAATGTAGCGATTGTTGGTTTACAATATTCCAATTAATGTCCGTCAATTTATAATGCGCGCTGCTGAGTCATTTATTAAAAAAAAACTCAAATCACATTAAATTTTTTCTTTTTCGTCATTTCGATCAAGTAATAAGAAGGAAATTGGAAAATGTCAACTTAAAAACATAATTTCAAATTTGGATTGAATTTAGATTGCAGATTATATTTTTTTCGAGCTGAAAAATCGCTTTTTAAAAATAATTTCATCCCCATACATTTTTTTTTTTCCTTTTAAAAATGAATTACAAATATTTGTAAAAATCAAAATTATATAATTATTTTTTTTTTCTCTTAAAATTTCTGAAATAAATAAATGAAAAAAAGCCATCAGCTTCAATTTCTTAATAACAAATGATAAACGAGTCCAAACAGAGCAGGAACAGTAAATTAATTTTTATTTTGATTTATTAGATGGTTGCTGTTCTTTCATTTTAAATGTGTTTCTGCTCCTACAATCATCACAATTTCATGAAAAATGAAAGCAGCTCCCTCTGCCGGCTGACCAAGCCTCTAGGTGGAAAGCAGTAAATACTGGCTGCCCCCATTTTTCTCCAACAGGGGTGGGTGGCTTCACTATTGGGGGTCAGTTTTGTGTGTCCACTCACTCCTTGACCAATAATTTTTAACGTATATTTTTTTTTTTTACATTTCTGTTTGGCATCGTTTAAAAATTTCTCAACCAAAAAAAAAAAATAATTTTTTTTTCTTCTTTTAAATTGTAATAAAGGGAACTAAAAAATCAAATCAATGTGAAGCCAATCACGCGAGGCAGTTGAAAGAATGGCTTGCATGCAATGTTTAAATTACTGTTCCACTAAGGTATTATTCTATAAATAAATTCCATAAAGTACTTTTGATTTTTTAAGTGCTTTTCTGCAGGAAATTCTAAGTTAACTCCCACGAGAAGAGAAAAAAATGGTGGAAAATCAGGTTAGAAAATTGAAAAAGAAAAATGTCTGCTGTGGTTGTTCATTTATAAATAAAATAAAAATTAATTAATAAAATAAAATAAATAAACATGTATACTGCACTACAAAATAAAAATAAAAATCTTGGCATAATTGAGTCAATAAATAAATAAAAATTAAAAAAATTAAATTAAAAACATCTACTTTAAAAATATAAATATAGTATGTATAATATATAATATAAGTTATTGATTAAAAATTAAAATACAAAATTAAAAAATTAAGATTATTAAGACTAGTTTCTCTGTATATCTTTCATCTTAGCTTAAAAGAGATTCAATGAATGAAAAATAAGTATTAAAATAAATATTTTTGGACCAAACACACACGGAAAAATTAAACCAAATGTAAAATACAATTTTGTACTATGGCACAATAGAAGAAATTATTATTTCTCTAAAAAAAAAAAAAAATAAAATCAATAAATAAAAATAAAAATAATAAAAATGGCCACACAATTTTTATGTACACAAAAAGCTAACTACTTTTGATTCATTTGCTTACTCCAAATTAAAAATCCATTTTGATTAACTTCCATGTTCCTTCGCTTCGTTAACCCTTCAAAAACTTGAGATGAACACAATTTGCCCACTTGAATCATTCTAGCACAATAATTCCTTCTTTTTTTTTTTTTATCGATTCCAATTTCAGACAAACTACTCCTTCTTCATCCTACCATCATCCTGATCCTTGTCTCGTGACGTCAGCAAATAAAAATGGACTGCTTGCGAAATTTTTCCTGGCCTCTCGTGTTCCAAACAGATCAATAGCTTTTTTACGGGAGATAGGAGCAGTGAATTACTTTGGGGCTGTAAAAAGGGGGTTCCCGCCATCACCCCCACACCCTGCCTTCTGGCTGTCAGGTCGATGGTGAGATTAATAGGACTTATAATGACAGGTTGGCCATGGTCAGCCCAACTAAGTGCCACCATTTTCAAATAAATAAAAAAAAATTAAGCAGAAAAATAAAAAAATATAAAAAAAAAAATTTCTTTCTGACGATATTAAAAAGCTAAATTAAAAATGTCGTTTTTCCATGAGCTAAATGGACGTGATTAAAAATGTAAATTCATTTTCAAGATTGATGTATGTAAATAAAATAGAAAAAAATGATAAAAATCTGTATTTTTTTCTCGGCTGACTAGACTTTACACTTTAAAAAACGTTTGTATTAAACTCTACAAAATTCTTGTGAAAAATGGCGAAAAATAGTTGAGAAATTTGACTAGTGTAATATAAAAATCAAGACAAATGAGTTCGTCTAAATTTGTATATACAAATGATGTAAATAAATGATAGGTATGTGTATAAGGCATATCTAATTATTTATGATTTATTTGCTTGTGCAGACAGTAATGGGTCAAAAGGCTGTCTGCAGTTGGAAACATGGAAACCTGATGACGATCGCAAGGTCGAAAAGCCGTTTTAATTTACACACAAAAAAAATAATAATAAAAAAATGCTAAAATCAATTTATTCCCGTTTGTGGGATTAATGTAATCTTTTGTTTAGGAAATTTTTCTTGGAATTTATCGACTAGAAATAAATAGCTTAAATTAACGAATTAAAAATGAATGAATTCATGTTTCCACAAAACCAAAATATCTAAACTTTTCTTCATAAAAAAAAGAAGAAAAAAAAAGCTAATAACGTTTGAAATATCCAAACAAGGCGTAAATAAGCTGATCATGACCACCTAACTTCGTCCATTAATTTTTCTTTCACAGGTAAACAAGATAAGAATCAAGATGCTGCCAATTGTACTGAGCAGATAATTATGTTGATAATTTATCCTTAATTCATTCTCATGTGTATTCATGATTGGGGGTCCGTTTAGACCGATCCCCTAAACATTGGCTCGCTATTAAGAGTGCCCATTACCCACGACCATTGTAATCAACACAATGCGGCCCAAGTTTAACCATTTCTTGCCCACTTTTCTCACATTTTCACCAAAATTTTCTCCCCGAATATAAAATCTGACCACGAGACAAGGACCATCAGATATTGGAATAACTGAGAATACATTTAAACAGGCAAAACTGTTCGTTTAAATTACTTTATCTACACAAACATGAAAAGTGAACTTTTGATTTTTCTTCTTTTGTATTTTGATATGAAGGGAGAGAGCACCAACATGGAAATCTTATTTTTTTTTTTTTTTTTTTTGCTTTTTTTGCTTTTGATATTCCCTAACTCCAGTTTATGTAATCCCCTGTAAAAAATGTTATGTAGCACAAATTTTCAAATCATGTTAACAATATTACAGTAAGAGATGACCAAAAAACGATTTTTTTTGTTTGTTTTCAGCAAAAAACACATTGACACTGACAAAAACCTCAAAAAAATAATAAATAAATAAATAAATAAATAAAAAATAATTTTCAAAAAAATAATTAAAAAAATCTTAAAATTAAAAAAATAAATAATAATACCATAAATTGTACATTGTGAGAAGAATCACTGAGTCTAATGTAATAGAATACTTTCATCTACATACATTAAATATTAAATACAAATGTCATAATAATAATACCTCAATAAATAGACTGGCAATTTTACCACTTTTGTAACGCTAAAATTCTTTTTCACCTTTTTACACCGTTAACATTTTTCCTCTTTTTAAATCTTCCATCCCTGAAAACTGATTTCCGCAATGAATTACCTTTCTAAATGCACTTCATCCACAGAAATCTTTTGATTTTTTGCACAGGATTAGATTTTTGTTTTTCTCTAATCCCAATTCGAAATAAATAAAAAAAAAAATAAAATAATAAAATAAAAAAAAATTTAAAAAAATGGAATCCCCAACTGACCTTTCGACTTGGGTTCTCTTCCCAACCGTTTTCTCCACCACTCACAAATTCCTGAGATGTATATCTGACTTTCCGCATCATCTTCACTCAATAGGACTCTTCTCTCTTCCTTGTCCCAACAGTTATTTTTAAACCATTGTCCAACATAAATGTAAGTTTTACCCTGAGAAGGTGTGTAACTCTGGAAGTAGTCATGTTGCTTGTCTTGACGTGTCTGTCAGTGTATGGGATGTTTTTTTTTCTTTTCTTTCTTTTTCTTTTAAAACTCAATTTAAAAAAAAAAAAAAATGAAAAATCGCAGCCCGATGAAACTTATCACTTTTGAGCAACACAAACACGCATACACTCACACACATACAAATGAAATATTATTTTTTTTGATTTTTCGCCTTTTGAGCACCATAATGATTTATGTCATTTTCTTTTCTTTTGATTTTTTTTTTTTTTTGGTTTCTTTTCTTTCTTTTTTTTTCCTTTTTTTTTTTTGATAAAGCCAACGGACAGAATAGGAACTTGGAATGAGATTTAAAAAAAAGGTCAATTTGATTTTATGTTTTGTTTTGTTTTGTTTTGTTTTGATTTCAAGCAGGAGTGAGTGTGAAGGCTATAGTGACTGGTTGAGATACTTTTTGACACACAGGTAGATATACCAAAGACGGTACAAAAGTGTTTGCGCACATTTCCGGATTGACAAGCTCGTCTGATGGCTGTGCCATTAAGAATGGCTGCATAATAAACGAGCCTACGGTTGGTGGATTCTGAGGCATGGCATAAGTCATTGGTATCTGGTTTGTCGGACTCGGGTTGTCGACGTGCGGCGACGCCGTTGTCGTGGTCGGCCACGCGTTGTTGGCCTCGCTCCCCTGGCTCTGCTTTTGCCTGAATTTTGCATCGTTCAAAAGATCCTTGTGTTGTTGTTTGATATGTTGCTTGAGGTTATTGAGATGTCGGCTCGTGAAGCCGCACTTGCGACACTTGAAAAGCCGCAAACCTTTCTGGTAGAAGGCAGTCATGAGTGGAGCGCGGCTACGAGGACTGTGGACATCGTAGATGTGGGCCAGACAGAACTTGCGCGAGCGAAACTTCATTAGACACTTGCTGCAGCGATACTTTTTCACCCGCTGCTTAAGTCTCAGCTCGGTTTGCTGCGCGTCCGATTTCGTGAGGGGGATAGCTGCGTCGTTCGTCACACTGGAAGACACGGCCACGGAAGAAGCGGCCGCAGCTCGACGATGACTGGCCATGTGGCGCTGCAACGAGTGGTTGTATCGATATGCACGTGGACACAATCTGCACGCGAATTTCTTGTCGTTTTCGTTCCCCTGTCCCGTATGCCGTTTCTCGTGCGCGTACAAATTAGACAGCCAGCGTGTAGCGTATGGACAGTACGAACAGTGGTAGATCCGGCTGGCGTTGCCACTTTTTCGCGACCGGTTGCACGCGTCCAACATCTCGTCTTCGTGTTGCGGATGTTGCTGTTGTTGTTGTTGCGGGTGTTGTTGTTGTTGTTGTGGGTTGCCGGAGCTGCCCGCTCCTTCTGGATGAATGTCCGGCGCTACTTCTTGGCTGCTAATTACTGAGTGCGGCTGAGGCGTGCTCACGGGAATCGGGGTTTTGCTCAGGGTCAGGTCCCCGAACGGTTCGTTGGCGTTGTTGGTCGAATAGTGCGCTGTGATCGTGTGGACCTGCAAGTTGACGGCGTCGGAGAAGTGTTTGCCGCAGATGAGGCAATTCCTGCCGATATCCGGTCCTTGCTGGTTCACCAATGACATGATGCCGTTTTCTTTCGCGTAGTCGTTGTGGTCGTTGACCATGTGTGTCTTGAGCCACTTGATGCTCTTGAATCGGCGGTCGCAGATCGGACAGATCTCCGTGTAGTGGCTGAAGTACTTGCTGTTGTCGTCGGTGATCTCGCCCGGCATCACGCCCAGATCCTTGTCGTTGCTGAAGCCGACCATGCTGTTCTCCTTGCCCGACGGACTCTCTTCGAATATCCCATGCGTGTTTTGCTTATGCACCTTGAGGAAATATTTGCTGCATAACTCCTTCTGGCAAATGTCGCACGTGACCCCACCGATGATGGCGGCACCTTTGATGCCCGCACGATCTTCGATGTTGATGCCATGCATTTTCAGCATGTGGGTCTTCATGAAATACTTATTGCAAAGCTCTTTGTTACAAATCTCGCAATAGTTTCTGCCCGTTATCACACTCGGCCTGTCGCTCGACGAGCTCGGCGCGGCCACCGACTCTGCCGTCGGTCTCAACGGTTGCACGGTCGGGCCGGACTCGATCGACGTTGGCGGCATGCTCAGATCTATTGGCATGCCGTGCATATTGGTCTTGTGAACGTGTAAAAAATACTTGGTGCCAAAGTCCTTCTTGCAAATCTCACAGAATGTCTCGGTCTCCAATGGCGGTGGCTGCTGTAGTTGTAGTTGTTGTTGTTGTTGTTGTTGTTGCTGCTGTAGTTGTTGTTGCTGTAGTTGTTGTTGTTGTTGTTGTAGCTGCTGCTGCTGCTGCTGCTGTTGTTGTGGCAATGGCGGGGGAAAGGAGTGTTTTCGATGGCCAGTTTGATCTTTGCTCATGGATATTTTGACGGAGGCGCTGCTCTCTCCCGAATTGGACTCTTCGTTGTGTAGGATGCCGTGCTCGTTCATCATGTGCGCCCGAAGAAAGTATTTGTTTTCCATCTCCTTGTGGCACAGATTGCAAGCGACCAGCCTCTCCTTCAGCAGTGGCGCGTTCAGTTCTTGGATCATGGTCTGCAGCTTGCGCAGGTCCTCGCCCGAGTTCTGGTCGGCGATCTCGTTCTTCACCAAATTCTCCGCGCACTCTTGTCCGGCTTCCTCTTTGACCGCCATGATGGGTGGCTGGTGGCAGTTGACCAATTTCTCGTCATAATCAATCGGAGGCATGTTGTGAGAGTAGAATTTGTGCATTTTTAACAGATACACGCTTGCAAATGGCCGTCCGCAAATGTCGCAGCACAAATCTGCCGATATCTCGTCGCCCATGATCGCGCCTGCGCCTGCGCCCGCGCCGTCGCCGCAGCCGTTCTTCGGCGTCGACGACTTCGAGTTGTCGTCGAACGTTGGTGGCGCAGTGGGCGACGGTTCCGGCACGGCGATGCCGTGCTTGCTGAATTTGTGCGCGCGCAGGAAGTGTTTATTGCAGAACTCTTTGCAACACAATTCGCAAAATGCATCTGCATTGACCACTCCAATCTCTCTCAACCTGTCGGGAGTAAAAATGCCCATTATGGGTTTGATGTAGGGCCTCTGACAAACGAAACCTTTCTCGTCGTCGAGCTGGTTGGCCAAGGCCAACGTGACCGGAGGACAGTGCATAGTGAGTTTGTGAGATTGCGACATATGTCTGTGGTTGCAGTCTTTCGACAACAGCTCGGAAGTTACACAGTCCATGTGATTGCTGCTAGTAACGTTCGTAATGGAAGATGCGCTGCTACTGGACACGGGCGAGTCCAGAGTGGACGCCGGCGACGTCATTGTCCCATTCACTCCGCCGGGAGTGGTCGAGCAACTCGTCATCGGTGGCAACGACGGGTCAAACATGCCGTGGATCTTGTGTTTGTGTTTTCGTAGAAAATACTTGTTGCAGAATTCCTTCTGGCATATCTCGCAGTACGCCTCCACGTTCAACGGGCCCGAAGACTTGGCGATGGAGCCGTTGTCGCAGATGGAGATTGTCGACGACGAAGACCCAGCGCTGGAAGTTGTTGGAAGCAAAGATCTCATGGGTATCGTGACAGCCGGACTCACGTTGCTCGTCAGAAACGCACTGGCGTACGGTGAACTGGTCAGAGTGTCCATCGAGTAGATGCCGTGCTTGTTAGCCTTGTGGGTTTTGAGAAAATACTTGTTGCAAAACTCTTTGTTACAAATTTCACAATATGCTTCTGGATTGAAGATGCGGATTGGCGGTGCAGGCAGAGATCCGATGTTCGCTTGCTGCGAAGAACTTGGGCCTTGAGTAAGTAGAGGTATGAGGAATGGAGGAGGGCCGAACGGGTTGGTCAGGGAAGGCATCAGGCCCGCTAATGCGTCTTTCGCTTCGGACATGGGCAAGTTCGGCGTCAGTTGCGGCATGGTCGATGGAATGTGACAAGGTTTGCAGTTGTTGTTCTCCACGTGCATGTTGTGGTAGGGTAACGTGATGTCCGGCGGCTCGTCCTTCTCGGCCTCCTTGGCCTGCGCCTGCGCCTTGCTCAAATTGTGATGAAGCAATTGTCTTTCTAAAATCTTTTGCACGTGCTCTTCTTCGATGTGCATCCGCAGCTCCTCGTCCGCCTCGAACAACGCGTTGCAGTGGATGCAGCGATAAAGCCGATCTAACTGCTCCTCGGCTCGTCCGTCGGCCAAATCCAACGGGCCGTCGTCGTCCGCCTCGTCCGCGTCCGCGTTTTTCGACTCCAACAGGCGCACCGACGCGAACCGGACCGGGTTGCTCTGTTTCCGACGTTTCTTCGATGCAGATACGGGTGGGCGTAGAGGTTCCATCATCACCATCTCTCTGTCTCTGTCTTTGTCTTTGTCTTCTTGCATATGTAGTGCGTCGTCTTCTCCTAGTAATTCTTGATATGGCGATTCGTTTAAAGTCGAGTCATCGTAGCCGCCTCCACTGATTGGGGAGTCCTCGTGACTTTTTTCTTCAGACGAGGTAAAATCAAGGCCAAGGGATCCATTCACAGTTACCGAGGCCATTATGCCTGGGTAGGAGGTGGTGGGCAGTGGCACAAGGCAGGGGAGGCAGGGGAGTCACTGCTGTTTTTTTTTTTTTTTCTTTTTGCTTTTCTTTTAGCTCGAGTCAGTGGGAGCGGTTTGTAATTTTTCTTTTCATTCACTTTATCGCGTCCATGGCTAGCAGGATCCAAATTGCAAATTGACTAGTAGTTTGCTCATTTTCATATTTTCATGCATTTTTTTTTTTTTCTTTTCTTTTTCTTTTTTTTCTTTTTTTGGATTTTTAAATATTGAATGTAATTATTACATGGGTGCATATATTTATAGTTTTGATTTTTTTTTCTTCCTATAAAATTCGAGTAGGCCTAGAAAATAATAAATAATAAAAAATAATTGATATTAAGAAATATAAATGTGTTATTTTGTTGGTATTTTTCAAGTCATGGCCTGTTTTTTTTGTGCGCGTGAAAAATAAATAAATTTCATAAATCGCTAATCAATTTTTTCTTATCAGCGCCGTACTTTAAAAGCACCGAAAAAAAAAATTATCAAGGAATACTTTTTTTTTTAAATCTAGAAACGAACTACGGAATTTTTAAATTTTTTTTTAAAATTTTTTTAAAATTTCACTGGAAAAAACGAATTAAACAAATTCAAAAATATTCAAAATAAGCGCCTTTGGAATTCTCCGGATGACACATCGAAATGAGCGCGAAAAGCGTAAAAAACAAGCGATATTACCGTTAACGAGTGCGGAAAATAGAAAAAAGCGTTCGTTTGTAACCCAACCCAGAGAATATTTCTCTCACTGGATCCCGTAAATGATGGATAACCGAAATTTTCCAAAATTCAGCGCCGCTTAGCAACCAAAGCCTCCTCGGCCAACGACAAAGAGGAAGCTTAGATCGGCCGGTAATGGTGAGAGATGCCGCTAGAAGCTCACTATTCTGCGCTCTCATTCCCCGTACGTATTCCATTAGGAGAGTAGCAAAAAACGAGCAAAAAATGCACGAGCAAAAGAGAATCTAACACCGATTACTTACACAATGCGAGACCGTTGCCGCACATCGGGTGCCATGTTCGCACTTTCCCAGCTGCCTTTGCTCAAAATGGCCGGCCACTCCACTGACTGACCGCTCTCTTATTTATACTACATGATCGGCTCCCGCCTCGTTTTTCGCACATCGTTTCCTTGGCCTTGACTTCGCTCGCTATTTGCCCACTTCTTTTAGCAAGACATCGGATCATCATTAGGTAAGTTTTTGGCTGTTACAGGGCATGGATAATGCACGTTGAAAATGTCAAAATGACATTCTCATGTCGCCCTGTTTATACGCCGGTCGGAGCCATTTTTCTTCTACGGGGTGGGGCGGATTGTTGTTGATAGGGAAAAAAATTATCGCGCCAGGTTTGTATTGTGCATTCTCTAGTTTTCGCTCGAGGTTTTGTTGGTTTTGAATAAAATCGAACGTTTATTTTTGAAAAGGATGTCTTATTCTTTTTCAGATTTATTAAAAATTGTAATTTTTATGGGGGAAAAAGGAGGTGGTGGGGAAATTAATAGTGAGTTTAGTGCGACTCGTGAATGTCTGGTTCATTATAAAAACTGTGCGCGGCTGTAACCTGGCCTCTTATTGGTGTATGGATTTTGACGTAAGTTATTACTACAAATGATGTCAGATTATTGATGTGGTCCCCCTGACACAAGATGAAATGAGGAAAAAAAAATTACGCTCGTAATTTACAGCTGCAAACAGTTGAAGGAAATAAAATTGAAAATTGAAAAAAAGAAAGTAGAAATTTATTTTTTGTGTTTTTAAAAATAATAAATGACGTCATCAAATGTCGTATTCGTGTGGGTTTTTAATTTATTTTCGAAAATTTTATTTATTTTTTTAATTTTTCTGAAAAAAATCTTTTTTTTTAAATGTATATATAATTTTTTTTGAGTCGAATTTTTGTTTTTTTAAATTTGATTTAGAAAAAATCTGTGTTTTTGGCATTCATTCAGCTTCTCTACCGTCGACAACAGTACGCAATGTCACCACTAGCTGTCGTATTTTACCAGAAGCATTTTTGCTCGGTTCCAAGTTCATTTTTTGTGTATCGCGCTACATTTTTACAAACAACAACTATTTTGATCAATTACCTCAAATTGTTTTTCAATTTCCCTCTCGAATAATAATAATAAAACAAAAGCTTACACTTTTAATGCTCTCAAACAACAAAAGGTAAACAGGAAACTTTGACTCCATCAATTATAAAAAAAATCAATTTTTCATTCTTAAAATAAATATATAAATAAATAAATTTCCAAAAATGAGTTACAACATCAATGAATCATTTTTAAACCATTAAAATAATCGATATTGAACCTAGATTAAGCGATTCCAGCTACGCAATCAAAAACTAATTATTAAATAATTAATTAAAAACTCAAAAATTAATATATTTCCATAAAAAATTGATTTTTTATAACTTAATATTTTATAAATTTAAAAAAAAAATAGAATAATTAATCAAGAAAATTGATTGATTGACAGTTTTTTTTTCTTTTGTTTTTTTTTTGGTACTTTTTCAATCACCTAAACATATTTATCTAAAATGAAATGTTAGCGAATAATACACATGACTACCTGAATTCCCAGCAGGCTCAATCAATTAGTTGATGTCCATCACCCCACCATCCCTTCTCCATCCGATCCTCCCGCATCCCATGCAACTTAAGCTCCACCCCTTCTTATGAGCGCAGCGTCATTCAAAATGAGACGCCCACGATATGATTGGTTACTCAAACGGACACCCAACGTCCAATGGTCGAGCGCACTCTAGTGGACGACACCGCGAAAAAGAAGTGAGTGAACTTCCAACAGGAAATCGATACTTGGAAGTTCAGCCGAATCAGGGTGTATTAAACGGGGTAACAAATAAACATTTCATTTTCAATAACATGAAAACAATTAACAAAATCGAAATATTCCCAATAGCATTAGTCAATACTTATTAGTAAATGCAAATAAAATTATGCAATAAAAAAAAAAAAAAAAATTTTTTTTAAATATTATTTTTTGGAATTTCCAAGAAAATGTGAACAAAATCCAAAAAAAAAAAAATTTAATTTTTTTTTTTAAAATAAATTTAAAAAAGACAATTTAGTTTTAATAATTCCTGTATAATTTAGGCATTAGTTAGTTCAAATTTCCAATTTTTATTTGGAAATTGTGTACAAATTTAGACGTTTTCTCATAGTGACACATCTGAAAACAGATGTTGTAGTAGAGGGATGAGGGATGGTCAAAAGAAGAGCCTCAAAAATTGAATAGTTCTAATGTGTTATCAAATGCGTGACATTTAATGCATTTTTAAATGAAGCTTAAATATTAAATTAACTCAACACCTTCGCATCGGTTCAATTTTATCTGTAAATGGATTGCTGCTCGTTAACTTGCCTGCACATTCACTCTCTATGACTAAACCTGCAATTTGATTGGCATCAGTCATGGCCAGTAGCCAATGCGTAACGAGAAAATCAACCGCCAAAAAATTAACATTTAAACCTATTAAAAAATTCAATTTTTGTAAATTTATCTTTTGATTTCATTATCGTTATGTTTACGTGCAATTTACTAATTTAGGGTTAGTTTTGATGTATAAAAGACAGAATAAACTGTCGAATTTATTTTTATTTTTATTTTATTTTTTTTAATTTTGAAGACGAGTTCTATCAATTTGGTTGCCCACGGTGGGCCAATCGAATTTACCCGGTGGCCAATGGGCAGTCTAGGGGGCACTTGGAACAAATCCCGGACCACTGCTTGGGGCCACTTGAATTCGTGCTAATCAAGCCACATAGAAACAATGCGAAATTCAATTAACAACCCACGCCTAAAAGCACTGATGAAAAGAGCTTGCGCTTTGATTGAATTCAAGAGACGGAGACTGAATGAGGAAAAGCAATTTTATTTCGCTTCTAATTTGCTCCTTTCTTAAAACAAATTTCAACCCTTTCTACCCCCTCGTTCATCAAAAATCAACCAAAATAATAATAATAAAAAAATAAAATCACTAAAAAAAAAATAAAAATATATATATTTTTTTATTTTATTTTAGATTTTAGAAAATCCACAAAAAAATTCCAGATCCTTCCTGAGGTACGTAAACAATTTTATCAACTTTTGTGATTTGTTGGCCGTAGTTTTCCCTTCCTCGCCGCATCGAGTCGATCCCAAGCCGCACGACAACGAGCGCACGCACCGTCGACAACAAAATTTAATGTTTCGAGTGAAAAATATCTGGTCGACACTTGTTAATGAAAAACCCTTTCTTATAACGCACCCAACGACGTGATTTTTCATTTCCCTGCCCTCACCTTTTTTCGTACTCCCATCCCGCGGGAAGAAAAAAAAATCCACGTGAGTAATGGCACTTGTGGCTAAGCCGTTGGCACTCAGAAGGCAATAGCGCGTGGTCAGTGAACAAGACGCTGACAGGGGGCCAAGGAAAGGAGGTGTGACGCTCGTGTCCAACAACGCGTCCCAACATTTCCTGGACATGTTGGCTACCGGCCAGTCCTCCTTCACCGAGTACTCCCACCAAAACCGACCAATAGGCACCAGCGGACCCTCGCTTTACCCCCTTTTCTTTCAGCGTCCCTACTGTGACAATCTCACTCGTTACAACGAAGTAATGTAGCACCGATAGAAATTATTATATATATTTTTTTCTTTAAAAATTATGTTAAAAACAAAAGAAAAAGTCACTTCCGTTTGAAAAAAAAGATGTTTCCGGTTAATATTGTTGGTAAAACAACGTAGATTCGTTATAACGAGAGAGAGAGAAACGTTTGCAACTGTAGCAGTGGGGTCAACGAATGACCCCCTTCAAGGACACCCCCCCTTGAGCTAAAAATAGCCAACAAAAGAAAGGAGTTAAGGTACCCTGGGTCCACAACCAGTTAAGCCTAAGGCCATGTTATTGTGCAAGCACAGTACCCCTAGTGTGCGCCGCCACGGACGCAACCCCTTTCTGCTGGAACCTTTGAGAAGGTAAGAAAAACCGGTTTTGTTAAATTTGTATGGGCAAAAAATCGTATCACGTGACCTTAAACAGACCATGAAGTGGAGTGATGTGACAAAGAAAATGAATACCATTTCTTACCTTTTTTTTTTTTACTTCTCTATTTGGTAATCGGTAAGGTTGTGTGAACGATGCGCGAGACGCGTGGGCGGAGAGCGAAGTGACCAGGAACGCGCGCGTTTGACTAGAGAGGTGCTTATGTCAACCGCTTTTTAATTGGTCGATAAATAAACGGGCAGAGTAAAGCCCACTATTGTATAACAGTGCATCGGAAAACAGGTGTGTTTAAACATTTGTCGAAACTTTGATTGAATTAAGAGGTGAGGCTAAATGGGGGTGGCGAAGGGGGTCGGGATTAGTCAAGTTTATGAATATATATTTTTTATATATTTACAAAGGAATTTTGAAAAATGGCTGATACGTTGTAAAAATATTTATTTTGTGTAGGATTTTTAGCGTTAAATTGTGAATTTTAATTTATATTTATATTTAAAAATAATAAAATATTTTTATTGGTTAACCGTAAACGAGATTTGATTTTTTTCTTCAAATAAGCGAAAGTGAGAAATTGCATCGGAACGAGTTCTAGTTCACTACCATCATCAATCACTTCCGGTTACCGTGTTGATTGTGGTTTGGCTTCGCTGCTAACTTTTGGAAATTTTTAAAATTTATTTCAATTGTTTTTATTGACTGACAGTTCTGACACGAGGGAAATTTTGGGACTTTTATGGAGAATATTTTATATTTTTCTAGGTATGTGTTCGACTTTCTTTACGGAGGTTTAATTTATTTTTATCATTTAATTTCACAGTCGACATCGGCAAAAGGTGTAAAACATACCATTAAAAATTGGCCACCTGTTTATCTTTTTTTACTTGTCATTCAGCTGTTTTATTACCTGTTCTTGGCCACCTGTACAAAGTCATCGCTGGTGTTCAATGATCAATTTCAAATTCACAGCTTGCTATTAAATTTTAACAGATGACAGTTCAAACTCGAGGAAAAAACGGGGCATCATTATTCTCGAACAATATCAGTAGTTATTCATATACATTTTACAACAGTTGAGCAAACATTAAAAGCTTGCTTTTTAAGCCTATCACCAAACGTACACCTTCTTTGAACTTCAATTTTAAAAGGGATGTCAGGGTGCTGAATAGCCGGGTCAGTTGACGAACTTTGACCGCTATTTCCTTCTCCCTACGTTTCCACATGAATATCCCCCTCCCTTCTCCGACATAAAAAAAGAAAAAAAAAAAAACAAGTTTAGGTTGATAAAGTTGTTCACTAGTTGAAGTCACCCTGGAGCAGGCTAAGTGGTCAAATTTCCCCTTCGAGTTCACGTGTCAATTTCGTGTCTTACTACAGGTGCTTGATACGCCTGAAACATAAATATGTGTTTATAGTGTTGAAAATAAAACCTTTGAGACAAATTTAGGTTTAATAATAAATTTGGCATTTTAAAATTTTAAGTTATTTGTTGTTTTTGTCCACCATTCCTTTATATTTCTTTATATATTAATCCATAAGTGAACTGAAGTAGAACATGCTCCAGTGCATCCAGCAGAATCCCCTATTCTGGAAACCCCAACCCCTTCTTCCTTCCATATTACCCTCAACCCCTCCATCTATTGGAAAGGGGGATGGGGAGAAATATATTTGTAGGGGTTGTAAACTCACTGCTCCATAGATGATGAACGTGCCTGCAACTAATGGGCTTTGCAATCCTTTGATTACTCGACGACACAACTCTTTGAATCCAACTCAATATGGTGAGTTTCTTATTTTTCCACGTGACAGTGACGAAGTGTAGTTGGGAGAGTTAGTTAGGCCTAGATCAACAAGCATCAATCATATTCATGTCTCAATTTTTGACACTTGAATCCCGCCCTCATACTTTGGCCAACTTGCTCAACCTAAACAGATTATCTCGTGCCCTCTCTTGTAGGTTGTCTTTTAAGAACTTTTTTTCTGCTTGGTCATGGCTCGATCCATTGGCCAAGGTCCACGTGCCCTTTCAGCTGCAACAGCTTTGGCTCCCTACAACTTCGAGGGTCCCTTCTTATGTTTGTTCAGGTTTGATAGAAACTGCACACAAAAATTAGGAAAAAAAGATACGAGGGACAACATAACAACACGAGATTTAGTCGTCTTAAGTATTCCGTGTTATGTCGCAAATATGGGAGCTGGGTCTGGTCGAACCCATAGCCCCAGGCAGCGGATGTTCACTGGAATTATCTCATTGTGTTAACAAATTGAGGCTTCCTATTGATACAATGACTTGGATTGACAATAGGTAAAGGCTGCATCTGTCGGTGGGCATATAATAAAATAAAGCCCCCCCACAAAAAAATCATAGTAATAAGACGATGCCGATTGTGTCTATATGTTGTGTACCTGCCATCTGTGGTTAGCTGGCTTTTTATTGACACAAAAAACGGGTTTTGTATACACATGAAGATTTTTAAGGCCTGCTCTCATTGGTGGGGAGTAATTAACTACGCGAGAAAGACGGAAGGGGTAGGGGTCGAGAAAGCAGTCACATTAATTGTTGCAACAAGATTGAAACTGAAAGTCTAATAATAAAAAAAGAGGGCCTGCTAAGAGTTAGTAGTCATTTAGCTCGGTCATCCAATGAAAGGCTTAAAAGCAATAAGATCCGCCCATAAAACCGAGGGGTATTTCACTATGGGGGGATAAAAGAAGGGGTAGAAAAAGTCTTAACAATAAGGGACACTTTCATTTGCACATAATGCCCATGGCTCGGGTGTAAATGCGGCAGTAAACTTGTTTGCTTATAGCACTCTGATTTATATTTATTTTTTTAAGCTCGCCAGTCTATTCTATGATGGATTGCGAGGCAGAGATTCTTGGTAGTGTTCTGTAATGATTATCAATAAAATATAGAATAAGGGGGGTAAAAAAAATGAGAATGGTTTGTAAAAGTGATTTTTATTGTCGATTTTTACAAAAACAAATTCTCCACAATGATTCAAAGGACTGAAATTTCATCTTGTTTTTGTTCATGATCTCCAAAGCTATTTTTAGTATCTACAATGAGTCATGCGTGTGGTTTTTAGACCCCACCCTCCTTAAACCCTATTGGTCTCTTTAGATTTGTAAATCCCCAAACTTGTACGGTTTTTGGGCTATATAGAAATATCCACAAAATTGTCTTTTGTTATTATTATATGACATTTTGGATTGAAGTTTGTAATGAAACACAAAAAAAAGCGGAAATAAATGTTGATATTGCTAATGATTTGGTTGTTAAAGTCACTTTGAAAGGAGGAAAATATGTGATAATGAGTTGTTGTCAATATTGTGCTACTTCAATTTATTTTATACCTGACAAATGTATTCCAATGAAAAGAAAAAATGTATTTTTCCTTATAATTAATCACGGTGAAGTTCTGTGGCAAATGTTGCGGACAAAGCACATTCAACGAATTCAACAATACAAACATCCTTGTTTGGACAGAATGCATTCGATAAAATTTGTCACTAAAGTGGTATATTTACGATTTGCTTTAATTTACTTTTTTTTTTTTGTATTTTATTATTGCAACATGCTTCCCACATGTCTGGATTGGATTCAATGGAAATGCTCTTCAATATATGTCTTCCCAGGAAAACCTACAAAAAGTGCATTATTGCAAATCCACTTCCACCTTTCCCCTCCCTTACTCGAGGCCCGGATGTAGCCATCATAGCGCTTCTAAAGATGCCTTGAGAGGAATGTCAAAAACAGACTTCAAATACAATAACGACCAACTGCTTGTTAGCAAAGTTTGGAAGGAATGAAATCATCTCTTTGGAACTTACAATTAATTGAGATAAATGTAATTTTGTTGCGAATGTATGTGATTTATCTTACGTAGCGATTGCGGTTTTTTTTGGAAAATCAAAATTACATTACCAGTTGTTTGTAATTTGAGTTACACAAAAGCAAAAATGAAAAAAACATTAATGATTTAACAAGAAAATCTCATTTTTTGCAAGATTTGTTAATTTTTTGAAGATGAAATGACAAATTTTGAGTAAATCTTACTTGGGATTTCAAGACTCGCTTATATAGTTGGCCTTCCTAGCATCATTGTTTTTTGGACGATTCATTATAATCTATCGCTATTGCTGTAGTATTTCTTCTTTTTCTTTGGTTTACAACATGCCGAGGGAATTTATAGTGCGTCCGAGTATTTCTTTTTCAATTGTAGTCCACCGAGTGACCAAGATCGAGAATTGCGCACAAATCTTCAGAAATTTCTTATTTTTATATAATTTACTAAATTTATTTTATTTGTTTTATCTATTTAAATAAAGCAAATCTTCCTTGTTTGGTTAATTTTTATTTGCTTCGGATCAGTGCCATCGAAAACCAGCTAACCGTGTCCACTGCAAGAACACTTGCGTAAAATTTTTCAGCGTTTCTTGGAAACCAGTTTCCAGCAACTGACCGACAACGCGCACCCATCTCGACCCTACAATTTAATTTAACATCCCTTACACACACACCTCACAATTATATGGACAATTTTGTATTTCAAGCTCGAGATAAACAAGTGTTGAATCATTTTACCGAATTCTAAACCCGCAATCAGTTTTCAACGTGAAATTGAACGCGAGTTTCACCGGCAGCCGTAATTGTCCACATCCTGTAATTTTGAACTTAAAAATTAAGTAATTAACAATATTGCTTTTTTTCCCAACAAGGTATAATAGCGGAGAGGCGCATTTTAGTTGTCACGGACCGTGCTCAGATTCACTCTCGGTCTCAGCCGGTTGGATGTTTGCTGTTGGCCGACTTGACAGGTGTTTGGGGGAAGGGGAAATCTTGAGGGGTTTTTGGCCGTCACTTGCAGGTGATAGGAACACGTTCTATAAATAGACACTCAGGTAGACAACCTGCCAAGTGAGGCAAAGCTGGAGAGGAATTAAGTTGTTCAGGGCTCGACTTCGTAAATTACCAGTTTAATTAAGTTCCATCACGGTTTTCTAATCGCCCCGAACTGCACCACGGAGGCTTAAAACCGCCGAAAAATTACAAATTCACGCGATGTGTGATTAATTTAGGGGTTGATAACTTGTGGAAAAACATTAACAGTTTACATGGACATTTAACTTGCACGTCTGTGACGAGTTACAGAGATTTATCGCCGTTTTTGAGGAAAAAAATGTTAAGACAAACTCGGCACCTTGTGACAGCGAAACGACTATATCTCGTGATCCGGGGTTTTGTATTTAGGGGGCGAATGAAAGAAAGGTCAGGAGGAAATGTCTCGATGAAAGCTTTCTTTGTAACCACAGGTTTGCATTTCTGACATGTGCCGGTTTTAAAGAAAAGACATTGAGTTCGTCTTCAGCTTTTCAAAAGAGGGAAAGCGAGCGCGTTTCGTGGGCTTTCTTACAGTGCTGAATTTTCCGTGTGCAAAATTGTGTCACAAATGACAATAGACAAAAATTAATTTCATATTTTTTTGCAAAGTTGGGACACAAATGACAATATATATAAATACAAATAAATTTTTTTTTTTTTTTTAAATTGATATGAATTTGTGTGCGCAGTTCATCGCACATAGGAAGCGGTGAAGGAAACCGCTGAAGACAAAAATGGCGCAAAGGGCAGTCATAATAGATAGTTTTGAATTAATACAATAACTACTAAGTGTGAAGTATAACTAATACTGTCATGTCGAATGAAATGCGCAGTTTGTGCTGGATTGCTTTTACATGGTTAGGAAATCTGTATATTTTTCAGCTGGTTTTAACTTCTGCCCCTGGGGCTTTCCTGCGCTTAACCAGAAAATAAATCTGAATGACAATTTTTGTTTTTTTGTTTTTGTTTGTATGATAATATCACATTTGTTGACTAAAAATTCGATCAGTTTGCTTTGTTTTAACAAGATCAAACGATTGTTTTTTTTGTTTTAAGTTTAGTCAGGGACCTTGAAATTCTCCGTAACTCGATCGTAAGTTAATAAAAAGTTTAAAAAAAATTAGATTTAATCATTAATTCTGTTTGGTATTTCAACAGGAAGTACCGGTAATGTTATTTGTTTTTAAGCACAACTCTGAATCCAGAAATTCTTAAAGAAAAACGACTAGAAATTAGAAATTCGCTTCCTGGTGAAATGTAAAGACAAAAAATATTGTCTGTACAAACTACTGGCACACATAATAGACACATAAAATTTAATGATATAATTTTTAACGTAAATTACATTTACAAAATATTACGACTTTAGTTGCTACACATGATGAAAAGCCATCAGAAATTTAATATTTATTTTGAGCCAACAAACAGCAAAATGACACTAAAAAAAGGCGTCCATCAATTGTTTTTTACTCATAAACTTAACATCAAATGATAGTAATTTGTCATGAGTTGAGCAATAAATTACAGCCAAAACAATAAACATTTGCCTTGTTTGCTCTGAATTTACCTTCGCCGTGCTGATATTTTATTTTTTTTATTTCCAAATTCATTTATTTTTGCTTTTTCTTTCGTCTCCCGTGGTTAAAGTTCAACCATTCAACACCTTAACATTGATGTTTCATTTTCATCTTTGCGTCTTTCATCTCTCCGTGACTGCAAATTAAGACCTCCCGTTAGGCCTACGACAATGGGATCTGTTTTATTTTTAACTGCAAACTTTTGTTGTGGTCTAAACACGACAAGTGAACATCTGCTATGTGACAAAAGTCCACCGGTTCTAAAAGGTAAATAACCTCCTCCCCACCAGCCTGTTGTAAAGTGAATTGCATCAAAAATAGTTCGGCTTCACCGCGCAGCGGCAGTAAAATATGTCGTCGCTGCCGGTTGATTTTGACATGTCGAGGCAATTATTAGCTTGAAAGTACAAGTTAATAAATGTTGTAAATCTATCAAATTTTTACACAGTTTCCTTGTTGCTTGAAAACTGTCAATTTTATCGTAACTAAACCAATATTATTGTTGTTACGTAGACATAAATAAGAGAGCAAACGAGTTTTACATCAAATCATGGACATTTTTATTTATTTTTTATAGAAAAAACAAACCTGTAAACAAAACTTGGGCTGAATATTGAGTTGCATTTTGCCCTTTTGATTCGTTTGTTTTCGTTGATGAGTAGCAGGTGGATACGATGCACTGTTGCTATGTTCACGCCTCGACTGATGATGTATCGTTGCGTTTATTCCACTTCTTTGCTTCAAGTGTTTACTAATATCTTAATAAGCTACTTGTCACTCATTGTTATTAATTACAAGGACTGGACAACCGGACCATCCACCAGTCCTAGGTTGACAACTGCCATTTTGACGTATACGTACGCATTAACTCCGCGACTAAACTTCAATTGCCTTAATTACAATAAATAAATAATATTACATTTTAGATCAAACAATTCACATTTCAACTGAAATTCGCAACATTTGTATTGAAAATCAACATTTCTCGTTGCTGCGATTGAAAATGAATCGTTGGTGGCACTATAATAGTAATAAAAATTACTAAATCGACAAACATCAAGAATATTTTGATGTACCCTTTTGTCACCTCAATTTCGTTTTGTTTTTAAAAACAAAACTGAAATTTTTGTCAGTATTTTTTTTTACCGATATTTGAATATTTTTCAACTTGGCATATATGGTATACACACACCCGTGCATATTAAAGCAATGCAGTGAAAGCAACCAAAAGGCGGTCATTTACAGTCCACTTTGGAGTCTCAATAAAAGCAAACATTAAAAAAGTTATTGCAGCCATAAACGAGAACTTTGAAGCGGATTTTATATTTTATTATTGTTTTACTTTTGGCGTACGTGGAGTGGACAGCAACACATGGTGTGAAAATCAAATTTTTCTAAAGTCCAGATGCCTTTTCACCATCTGCCTTTGCTTTTTTTTACGACTTAATCAGCTTTTATTTTTCACAACCTCGATTAAAGCCCGCCAACCATCCACTGTAAATCCACTAAGCCCAATGAAAACCTAATTTTGTTAGCAGAGCAAGGCGATGTGCACACAATTCTAAAATAGCCTCTTCCTCGCTCATTGGGATACAAAGACACGCGCCAAACATCCACCCTTCTCCATTTTTATCCACTGGTTATCATGGCGGCAATAGTCCAATGTTTTATTGGGTGCTGTAATGGCTGGCCGCAAGAATATCGGACCAAAGTGTTTCGCCTTCCAAAAAAATTCAATAAGGTGGCATAGGCGGGTGGGGCGTAATGGGACCATCTCCCTCGGAGCAGCATCTATGCGTTCCCAAGGGAACAAAACACTCTTCTCGACGAGCACTGTATCATCTCTCGAATTTTATTGAAGTGGAGGTGGGAAAAAAAAAGTAGATTTTTTTTATTTTAATATTGCTATATCGATGTGTTAGAAGTGATACATTGGCGTGTGTTATGCTTTTGACTGCTCCAACTGTCTTAGCGGCATTCAATCTCCATTATTTGCTTCATTGCTCGTCGTATGCAGCCAAATTTGTGATTGTAGTGAGATATTGCTCCGCGCTGCGGGGGAGTTTGTTTATCTCGATTTTCAAATTAATTCAGTCAATTTGGATCACTGAAAGAACTTTTTGAACGGACAATTTTGTAAACAATGTTTAAAATTGTAAATAACAACTGGGAAAATAGTAAATAACAATTTTCTTTATTATTAAATCTGATTCAGTGCGATTCTATTTTTGTTTTTCGGGAAAAACTGAAAAATTTAACCGCGCACGCGCGTTTATAGTTTCAACTTTGTACTTTCTAGCCTGAAAAATACGTTGAAATACGTCGAAATGTCAGAAATGGAAAGTTTTTATCTTTTGTCTTCGAAAATAGAGAAGTTTTGATAACCAAATGATTTTATTATCAAAAATTGAATTTTTTCCAGTTTTCAAGTTGTCAGCCCAAAAGTTCCGTGTTTGCTAATTTAATATTTAGTACCCTAAAAAAAAAATTAAAAATTAAAAAAAAAAAAAAAAATTAAATCACCGCGCACAGAAGGAAACTTGTTTCGGGTTTTATTTCTAATTGGAAGGCGGAGGGTTCCTTTCGACTTTTTTCCCCCCATTCAATTGCAGTTTTATTGTTGACCTGCGGCTGTTCACTTTTTAAGCGGCTTATTCAACACCCTCCCTCTCAAGCAAAAAAAAGGTCACTGGGGTGATTTGGAGGCTCGTGTTTAGACACCTCACTCCCCTCAGCTACAAAGAACTGGTTTTTGATGCTTGTAAAAAAAGCGCGGGGTGGCAGGTTATGTGTGTTTTGCCCTCCGTTTAGAATACAATGCTCCACCTTACACCGCGAGATCCTTGACATTAATGCCATCAGATGGCGTTTTGATTTTTAACCAAATTTCAATTACGTGGGCTCGGACACGACCGTGATAACGTTCGCGATACACATCCCCTTTGCTCGATGCAAAAGGAAAAAAGAAAGATTTGTAACGTATAAGAATCTGTGACCGGAAGTGAAGTGCATGACATGTTTAGCAAGTTTTTTCCCGCACCACCCCCTTGTTGAAATCAGTGTGTAGTCGTGCATCAGTTGTTGCCATGGAAACAAGAGCAGACAACGGTGTAACGTGTTCATTTGCTTGATTGCTCTCTTAATCCGAATCGTGAGGGCTGCAAAGATAAAGCATTTCACTGTCTCGTGCCCACACTTCAAACAATCTTCTACCGGTGCAAACTTTTCATTTACATTCCTCGCCCATTTTTTTTTTCTTTCTTCTTTTTCTTTTTTTTTGGGGGGGGGGGGGGAGATCGATTCTGCCGGCCATTGCAACAATTGGGAATCATCGGAACGATTTTGGGTTGACCGGAAGCGTACACAAATGAGCTCATAAATTATATACTTTTTTTAAGTAGATAAAAGATGGTATTTTATTATAATAAAAATAATTAATTAATTTGTAGATTTCGTAGACAATGGATTTATTGTGTGGAATGATGCTGTGGTTAGATGAAATGAGTGAAATATTGGTATTGGAAATGTCGATTCTATCCATTCATGAAAGCTGGACAAAGAAATCAGGTCACAGGTTCTAAGTGGTGACGAATAGTCTGAAGGACTTTGAATGCTGTTAGGTTTACGGCACAATTTGAAATTTTAGCTGGTTATACTATAAAAATTATTTAAAAATCTCTACAGTAATGTTATCTTTTTTGTTGTAAAAGTTACTAATTTAATTATATTACAGAAAAGTCAAATGTAGTGTGCATGTATGATTTGGAAATTTATTTTTAATTTTATTAGAGCAACAAAAACAATAATAAGAAGAAAAACTACAGTTTTGAGAGAAATGGGTAGTCAACAAATTAAATTTGCAGAAGCCACAGAAATAGTTTGAATGACAGCCAATCAGAAACCTGTGATTTCCCAAGGCAGGAGAAATGCAATGCTGTCATAGATACACAATTTACTAATCATCGGTTCTTGTTTTCTTTTTTGGTTTTGTTTTATAAGCTTTTTAAAAAAAAAAAAAAAAAGAAGAAGAATTTTCTGTTAATAAAAAAGACATCAACCGACGTGTATAATTAGTCTCACATACAATTATTATTAAAACAGTTGATCTTTGAATTTAAGTCTACAAAAAATAGTAAAAAATAATAATTCAACAAATCATACTTTGATAGTTGAAATAACACTCGTAAATATCAAAATTATCCAAAATGTAAAATGTTAACTTCCGTGCAAAACCAATACAAAAATTGAATGTTTTCACAACGACAAAACACTTCCATAGACCAGCAGATGATCGAATTGAAATCCTAACACGAAAACTCCTTTGAATGTTAGTAAACCCCTCAGTCGGACTCAGCAATGTCTAGCTCCATTCTTGTCCATTTATTTATCAGATGGACGAGTCAACTGACTCACTTTTGTCCACTTCCTTGGCTCAGTCTTCACCCTCCAATGCCTGCTCACAACCTAATCTCACTTTCCTTTGCCTCCCTTCTTGGCTCTCGGTTTGGGACCACGAGACCCGGCAGCCAATCAATAGATAGGAACGGACATCACCCCCCTTTCCTTCTTTCCCCCACTCATTTCCCACCCCACCCTTACCTTCAACTGAGTGAAGGCCATTAGTCAAAAGAGCACCAACTCCTTAGAGACTCGGCCTCATTAAGGTCGGCATCACATTTTCGGCATTTTATTTTATTTCTCTTCAATTTTTCTCGTTTCCATGACGATTAACGCAATTTTGTTTATTTTTCTTCCATTTTTTTTCCCCGATTTTTCCCAGCTCGCAATTTTTTTTTCTCCCCTCGATATAAATCAAATAAATTTGATTGGTTGTCGGCTTGAAATGAGAAATTTCGGGGACTAAAATTGTGCGGTGGTGTCACGATTGATAGGGTGGTGGGTGAAAATGGTGTTGTCATGACGACAGTTGGCCCACACCTTAACCAATGAAATAAGACATGATTCAACCCAGCAGCTCCATTGCAAATAATTGCTCACTGGATATATTGAAACAGTGATACTGCTATTTCAAATTATGATAACGTTTAATACATTTTTTATTATCAGAACTGAAATAAAAAATAATAATAATAATAGTTGATTAAATTTTACTTTTCTTTAAAAAACAATCTTGCATTTTAATTTTGGTATTGCCTAGATATTATAATCACGTTATCGATATTTTATCAGTTTTTGCTTCACATTTACTCACAAAAATAAAATATTTTTTTATTTTTTTTACTTTTTTTTTGTAATTTAAAAAATTTTTATGTTAGAATTATTTAATTATTATCTGTGTTTTCCTATTAAATCTATATATATATATATGTGTATATATATATATATATTTTGAGAGCAGAAATCACGTTACACACATAACATTTGTTTGGTAATTAGAAATATTACATTTTGCTATATAATTTGAGAAAAGCATAAAACATCAGATCGGTTTAATCGTCCATGCTGCATATATTTCTCGAGCGATATAACAGCATAACAAATAATAATTGTTGCGAACAAAGTGTTTTGGATGCGAGCTGTCAACAATTCGGCTCGTGTGTCACTCACTCTAATGGGAATTTTGAGCCAACAACAAACGCGGTCGTAATTTTGGGCCGGCATTTGTCGTCTTCAATGGTAGTGAAACGAGTCTTCACTTCTTGGAATGCGCGTCTAATTTGGACGCGGTCATAAAAATGAGTGTAGTGCAGTAGGTGGTGCTATGGCGATTTGTTTTGATTCTGTGGAATGCGGTTGAGGTGTCATGGCGCAGGGGAGGGGGTTGATGGTGTGCGGGGTGGGAGGGTAGGTGTGTCTTGATTTGTGGTGTTCAACACAGATGGACACCTCATCCTCAATTCTGTGGTTTTTATGGCAGTTTGTTTTTTTGTTTTTGTCACCGTTTAAATTCTTTATAGTGTTTAGTTTGTGCCAAACTCAGAAACATTTGGTTATTTGTTGTTTGATTAATTTTTTGGTTTGAAATTGTAGGAGAAGAAATCGTCATGTTGCCGGATTCGACTCAGGAGAAAAGCCGGAAGAAAAAAGCGAAAAAATCGTCGGAAAAAGACGAAGTAATGGATCAGTAAATGGAAAAATAAGTTCAAAAAAATAAAGATGACTTATTTAAGATTAACATTTGCCCCAATAAACTCATGGAAGATAAATATCGTCCGGAGATCTGTCAATTTAGTCCAAATTGATTATAAAAAATAAAAAAATACAAGTTCAATAGCCAAACGGAAGGAATAATGATGATACGATTATTTGACTAAAATGTTCACACGTTCCATTTCCAAATTAACGTTTGTGGAATTAGATTTTAGACGTTTATAACGTGTTATTATTTTCAACATAAATGTAGAAACTCTTAAAAGTTTCATTTACAAGTTTTATCTACAACATCCTTATTAATTTGAACTTTTAAAGAAAAATAAATAAATAAATAAATAGGGGCATTCAAAATCCAAACCAAAATGCTTATTTTCTTATATAAACAAAAAAATCGAAATAAACCACTCATACCTCAAACTTTGAATGCACTTTTATATACGTTATTTATGTATTTATTTATTTATTTATTTATTTATTTTTGTATTCATTCAAATTTCCAGTCCTTACAGTTTCCACTGAGAGTACTAACTGAATCCAGTTGACCCACTTCGAAATTCGAATTGACCTCATGCCCTTTCTGTACCTTTTGCTCTTAAAGCAAAGCATTGCGGGACCTCGTAAAATTCTTTTCAATTCCTGCACCAATTTGAAAACAGGCTCTCGAGCCACCCAAAACGTGGCCAGTCCTCGAGTCGACCGACACGGAATTTTAAAGTACCATTCAAAATTTCCATAGCAGGCCCTGCTGGCCCTCTCTTAGCAAATTGAGCCGAGATAAGAAAATGGTGAAAATGTACCCCTCGCACACTCACTCTCGAATGACCCTCCTGTTTTCTCTATTTTCCCTTCCCACTCCATCTGCATTCTTGAGCAATTCCCATGTGATGTGAAGATCTATTATTGATAGTCCTAACCCTAAATTGTGATTTCAGATGGGCCACTCGACTAAACGGCTTTTTCAGCCCTTATCCAGCTTCACGACGGACCATCGCCGACTGATCGACGAATCATTCCAGGCTATTGGTGAGGCGGGGCTTCGCTCACTCCTACCCCCCATCCTCCAGGTCAGACAGCCAGTCACAAGCGCTGATACATAGTGCGCAAGCGTACTGAGTGATTGAATGTTTAGGGAGAGAGTAAAAGAGTGGGGGGGTGAAGGGGGGTTTAGTTTAATAACTCGGGTATTGACATATCTCCTACTCCTCACCCTGCCATACACTATCCGGCACAGTCCTGTCTGTGGTCAATGAAGCAGTTCAAGTGAAATGGAAAAATTTCCCCTGAGGTGTTTTTATGTTATTGTGCAACTTTAACTTTTGACTATATACGTTTATTTTGTCTCTCTTTTTGTTTGTTTGTTGATATTTGTACGTTACTATTTTAATATCACTTGAAGAGATAGTGAAAAGCGCCCAAGTGGCTTATAAGGCTAAAACAATAAATAAATATTGTTTCGATGTGTTTTTTTCGATTGAGAAATGCGTTTTATGGATTTTTGTGGGTTGGGAAATGATTAAATTTAAATGTTTTGGTGTTCAAAGGTGTTTTATTATGGGTGGAAGAATATTGAGCATTTTATTCGTCCATTAAATCATTTATAAATGGGTTTTAAGTGACATGTCAAAGGTTAATTTACGTTTGCTCTTTCATTAGCAACTGCACAAGAGTCACTCAATCGAATTTCGCAGCACGACCAGTCCGCAAGAAAGAAGAAAAAGGGAAAAAAAGTCGGTTTGTATACAGTGGACTCTTCTGCTTATAAAAGTTTCACGGACCTTGGAGTGCACGGGGGGAAAACGGAAAAGAGAACTGAAAGATTCATTCCCATCTAAATGGGAAATCCAAAATTTAGAATGCAAACCCCCTTGGTCACCTAAGTAAAAAATATATACCGACAGATAAAAAAAATATTATCAAAAAATGCATGTTTTGTTGATCTGTCAGATATCGTTTTTTACCCGAAGATAAACCCACTTATATAGCGAGAAAATGATATATTTTCCACCTTTTACATGTCTTAGCTCACTTCTTAAACACTCATCACTCAGCAGGCAAAGTGTACATTTAATGTGTATATCAATCTATAGTGAATACATAGTGAAAATAATGTTATTTAAGTATTCAACATTCTTTTTATGAACAATTATTGCAATTTTATTATATATATTTTCTTTTTAGAACGTCTCAACTCACGAACTGAAATCACTATGTCTGCAACAGTTAGAAACAATGGATCCATCAGAAATTACTCATCTTCTAAAAGGTATTTTAACTTAAAACGTTTAGTTGTCAAGGAAAAGTAACGGCGAGAAACTTTTGACGAAAAGTGTAAAGATTTTTTAATCATTTAGTTGTATAATTTAATGTGGAAGAATAGTTGATATCATTGTTGTTCAAGTGGTGTATATCAGTAATGTTAAGCGTAATTACGCCATTTGAGTGGAGTGTGAGATATGAAGTGTTGAAGGCAAGAAATAAATACAAGTGTAGGCTGTGGGTCATTAGTGAGTATCAGTTTGAGATTAGGGACACTTGGCGCTTCGCCTTGGGTTTTTTATGGCCCTAATAATTCATCTCATGTTTTAATTAGGACACCTCCCTCTGAAATAGGTTTTGCACCAATTCATCACACATTTAACTCGCTTTTGTTACATTCGACAACGATAATTTTTGATAACTTCTCCCCCATTTTTCTATGGGGCCAGAAATTAAAATATTGATTAATGTCACATTTTTAACCCAAAATGTCATTTTACGATGATTTAAATCCTATTCATGTCATTCCTATGGCAGAATAATGACAGTTTGGCATTTTTACAACAAGAAAAGCAAAAAAAAACATAAAAAAACATAAAATTTCACTTTGTAATTGATAAGAATGAGAATTACCTCTTTTATCCACCCTTTGGGTCCAATCGAATCATTTTTTTAAAAATATAAATAAGAAAGCGGGAGTGACCAGTCATTGGTTGCCACCCCCGTCTCGATCTTATTGATTGGCTGATGTGGTGAACCCAGCCCGAGGGCGTGATCTGGTGCAACATGGCTACCCAAACAAACCTCGTGCAACCCAACCGGAAGTGAGTCGTAAACGTTGTAGTTGCGAGTATCTGGTAAATGAGAAAATTTGGAGGAGCAGATGCGACGTCTTTGTGTTGCTTCTTGGCGACCCCTCCCCACTCTGTGCCGAATTGTGCGCATTGTTGTTTACTAGATGCATTTTGGAACCGAGTGGACGTTGCCGCTGTTGCTTCTGTTGCCGCATCTGGACACTTTTGTAGCGGAGGCTATAAATAATGTGCAGCAAACAAATAATACTATATTTGGTTGAAGGGGGACAACAGATGGACATTGGTAGAGGGGTGTGTGGGCTGAGAGAAAACAGTAAACAATACTCCTCCAAAATAGCCGTGTTGTTTTTCAAAGTCGATTGGTTAAAGGGTTGGTGAAGTCAAGGGTGACTTCACCTGGCAATAACCTTGACTGCATTTCACTCGATGGTACAAATTTCAATTTCTGGAATTTTGTAATTTTCCTTTTTTGTGGAAGGTGTGTATCTAATTAATTTTTTTAAACGCATTTTCGCTGCTATTAAGAGTGCAATGTCTAGTTTACGCTCGAGATTGTTAGTTGACAGTTAATCAATTTGTCCACAACATTAAGTGACATGTTTTCAACAACAAATTTCCCATTTTCTCGGTAAATTTAAGGTAAGTTTGAGTTAATATTTAATTTAAATTGATTTTTACTATTGCCTGATTCAGACATTTTTGCGAGCAATCAAAGTTAAGTAGTTTGGCACAAGTTCAACCAATTCAATTAAACTGTTAAAACTTTACGACAAATTTTCGTCCAAAAACCTCAAACTTGCTGTTTAGTACTTCTTTCCAGACCATTTTTTTCCCACAAAATTACTCTAGAACTTTATCACTGCAACTATAAATATAACCATAATAAATGTCGTGGAAATTACCAATTTTATGCAAGATTATTTAGATCTAACCGCAATTTGAACGCTAGCCACCTCCGTCGTGCGCTAATCGCAAGTTACCATCGCTGAAATTCAATTTCGCAATAAACGGGAGTGAAAAATAAAATAAAATTTAAAAGATACATATAAAAAACTGTATGATGTGCCTGAGTTATTTGCACTTACTTACCCTAGTTGAAAGTGCGCACGAGTGGCTTGACCCACCGCTCCTTTGGTTGCACCTGTCTCTTCTCCCTGCCCACTCACTAAATTACCTGCCCGCAATGTCATGGGCACCTCGGGTGCATGAATGGGGCTCACCTTGTGGCTGCTCGCCATCTGCCCCCTGAGGGGCATCCAAAATGAGCCTCTCGTGTTCAACGGGGTACAACTGGTTTTTGTTGCGACACGTGATTTATGTTTATGGCTCGTTCAGCTGCCAAACAACACCAAACAATTGTTTGGTTTACCCATTTAGTGTACTGTAATTGATGCCGAGTATTGAAAATGGAGAATTTTTTGAATGAATGGAGTAAAGTAGGTCAATTTTTGTATTTTGTATTTTTAGATCAGTTTTTGTCTTGTTTCAAATTGCTCTCAAATTGGCTCTCCATGTTATTCCTATGGAAAATAATAACACTTTTATGAAATTTGTTAAAATTAATTTCACACGTTGTAATTGACTAATTACAATTAAATACAATTACAATTAAATCGTGCAAAATCAAAATTTCTTTCGCAAGGTTTTAAGAATTTGATTATTGTTCACTTACCCTTGTTTCAAGGATGAATAAATTAGCAATAGTTGATAAGGAGTTTTTCAAACGCGATAGCCAACTTCAACTAGAAAATGTAAAATAATTTGTAATTTTACAATACTCATAATAAATTTCACAATTTTTATGTTTGATTTCTCATACGTACAACAATAGTCATCAAACTTTACCAAAAGCAGTTTCATTCGGTTTTATTCGGTTTTATTCGCTTTCAGCAACATCCTGTAACGGTGGCGCCATCAAGTGTCAGTAAACTAAATTATTCTACGTATCGCTTATTTTTTCTTGATTTTTTTCCTGTTATGTCACTACTGCCATCTATTGTGAAATAACGAAACCAAAAATACGAACGCTCACATTATTATTATTATTATTAGTAATATTATTTTTTTATAAAAAATTAGATCCAGGAGACAAAAAACATGATGTCAATCAACCAGATTCAACATCTACTGAGCAAGAAACAATTGCTCATCAAATGTAAGTTAAATTTATTCAATTATGTAGTTTTTCACGACAGTATATTATATCAATTTCCAAAGAAAAATATTTTTCCATTTATCTGAAACAACAAAAGCAAATATGAATACTGATAACAAAATCAATACTTAACTACACCAATGCCACCTACAATCAATTTTAGAAAGTTTCTAAATTAACTTTTAGTGTTTGTCACTAGATGGCGACAAACGTCCACTCACCACATTTTTTTTCTTCACATGTAGTTATCCTGAAGCAGATCAAACAGAAGCTTTAGATCTTTTCCCAGAATCCGAGGACGTAGAAATGTTACTTGCAGGTACGTATTTTTAATTCGATCAAATATCTCCGAACAACCAAATTTTTCTTCTTGTAACCCTGTTACTTCTTTTGCCATTTAACTCATTGTTAAACTTATTCGCTTTAAAAATGCCCCATAAATAAATTAGTAATACGTTATAACAGAAATGTTGTTAAAGCTAGAAGCCTATAATCCTAGTCCACATAACTAGACTAAATGGTGATTAATTTTAATGCAGTGCAATTTTTAAATTGAGACCATTCACACAAGCAATGATATTCTAGCAATGCCGTTCCACTTAAATATTACTCTTTCATTGGTTGCCAAAATTTCTGTTTCTATTCACCTGTCAATAACAGCTCTCTCTCTCTCTCTCTCATTGTTGTCTCATTCAAAATGTGGATAACATGTGCAAATATGTGAAAATTTTGTGTACAGCTTTGTTCTTTCCTATAGAACGGCAATTATCCACATTTTAACAACAAAAATTTGCGATTGAGTAGAAAGAAAACAATCATTTCTGGCGTATACCCTTCATTTACCCTCTGGATCTGGAGATATTTCGTGTGACAAACAAATTAAATTAATTACGTTGCAAAAACTGTGCAATTTGTAGCGGCAATTATTATTTCTATTAAGAATGCAAAGCGGTATCGACGAGCATAGATTGTTCTATTTACCTTTTTGTGCCGCGTTCAGAATTGATGGTTACTTTTCCAAGTTTCAAGAGCTAGTTAATTGAAAGCTCTTGAGAGGCCTCAGCAAAATGTATCGTTTTCAATCTTCCCCATCCTCTCTCTCCGCAGAATTAAGAACTCTAATACAAACTAATGCTAATTATAAGTCAGAGCGTGTCGTATAAAGTCCCTTTAGTCGCGTTTGAAGCCGATAAAAATTGTCAGCAGATAAACAATTTATTTTCATCTTTATTCCGTTTTTCTTTTTTATTATTCTCCTTGCTTCTTACCGCCCTCTGGGGGCCAGAAGCGAGAAGCACCAGAGAGAACGAAAGCGGGAGAGAGAGAGAAAGAGCGAGAGAGAGAAGATATTGTGGACGAGAATTATAGATCGCTCTGAAGGGACTCCCAATAAAGGCTCCTTCAAACCAAACGGGGTTGACAGTTATGTCCTCGTATTTTGCGCGCTCAAACTGGCTCAGAATTCTCGAGGAAGCTAACGGCACCCATTGGCATATCCGTCGCTCCTTCCACCTGGTGGAGTGCGGAGAGGAAGAAAGATTTCGAAGCACGCCCCGTGTCAGTTGGATGCCAAGCGGCTTTACATCGACATTTTTTTTATTTTTATTATTATTATTATTTAGAATTGCAACTCGTAATCAGACTGGGGAAATGTGTAATAAGCGAGTAATTTATTGGCCTGCGCTTTAGCGAATGCTGGTGACTCGAGAAAGCAACATTAGCATTTGGCCAAATAAACATTTTACAATTTATTCGTGCTGCGAATGAATCTAATTTGTAATGTTGCGAAGCACTTCCGAAAGCAGTGCGCGTAAAAGAAAAAGATATAAAACTGCTTACCTTGTTCCATCACTTATTGGGCTGCGGACATTGCGATTCCACGAGCTAAATATTTCTGAAATTCGAGTTATTGCTTTATTGCGATGCCAGTTCTTGGCTATACATGTAATGTATGCATTTTGGTGTGGGGATGGAAAGCATCCAGCTTTAATGCTAACAATTTTTAATACTAAACGTATACGTTTCTAATAAATCACAAACCCCCATTCATCTTCTTCATATATTTAAACTCTTGCCGCCCACTCTTGCCTCGCTATCTGCTTAAAGACCAAAACGTCAAAACAACTCTCGGTGAATTCGTGACTATATTTTACTTTGGAAATTCTTTATCGGAGTACAACTGCCAATCTGTCATTCCCATACAATAACGCACGTTCAAAAACAGAAACATTTTTGACGTTTTTCTCGTGATGCAATAAAAACGCTGAAAATAGAAACGTTTTTAATTCGTGGCTCATGTTTAGCATTATTTTTTTGTTTTGTTTTCATCGTGTTTTATAGATTGGTGTTCCAGATGTATTTCTCGAGACTTCTGGTTCGGATTGAAGATAAATTCACTTGTTTGTATTTTCCAATGCTGGAAACCCATTAGAATGAGATTAGACGTAACTATTCGTTTACTTTTTAAAACTACCCCAACTGCAATTGCCAACCTTTAAAAAATGTTGCATCTTTAATACCAGTACTCATGTATAACTTTAAGCATTGCTTGAATAATAATACTGAGCTATAAAGTGCCAAATTATGGTTTTGGTCTCATGTGTTTTAATGGAGTTTTGAATTGTAAATACGTTCCTTTTTAGGATCATAAATACTAATTTAAAACAGGGTCATTTATTCAGCTTAGATGCCTTGGGATAAAATTGTGCATGTTATTTTAAAGTTCTACCCTGGTTGTTATTCTCTCAAGAGCATTACAGGTCCTTTCTAATTATGCTTGAGAACATTATTGTAAGTTATTAGCATTGCCAATGAAGCCTAGGTATTGATCAGTGCACGACCCTGTTTTGCACGCAGGGCCGGTTTAGGCGCAGTTTCTGGGGTCTAACACATTTTGAAATAGGAAGACATCTTGAAAAAAATGAGAATAAAAGGTTATGAGACAGGGAAATAATGCAACTCAAAATTCAAAATTTTTTCAAAAAATAATTCTACTTGTAATATTTCGGAGTAAAAGTACCTAGAGCCTAGGAATATCAAAATACGGCCCTGTTTGCACACGAGTAGCTTTGGATAGCCTCACATCTTAGCTTTGGCAACTCTTTCTAGGACTTACCATGTTTTACATCAAAAGCAACATTTTCTTTGCCTTATTGAAATGTTTATGTACAATTTAATAACCTTATTGATTCCAATAAATCAAACAAATACTAAAAGGTCTGGTCTTCCTGACTTGATGGGGCATCTGGATCCGATGCTGGAACAGATAAGCATGAGACTTCAAAGGGAGATAACAGAACAAGGCGTAAGAGAAATAATTGTAAGTTTAATTTTGCATTGGTAGTGTTAATATCATTTAAACGACCCGATTTTTGAGTTGGAAATAAATTTATGTAAATTTGAGTGTAAATTCCAGTTTTCGCACGGATAGGCCGACACCGTGTCTAGTTATGCAGCCAATTTCTGCGGAAACTGACGCAGGCGGAACGGCATGAACGAAAACACCGATTTAGATGTTTAATGTATGTTATTCCCATAAACAAACAAGAATAATACACATGATTGAAATGAATTAATGTTTTTTTAATACAACATGCCTTATGAAGCGACGATTCAAACTGATAAAAATCTAGTTTACACGCAAATTTTCGTGTAACGGAATTTTACACGTAAATTACACGTTACACACGAATTAATTCGTACAAATTGAGATTTTTAAATGAGTGTAAACCGTTTAAATGGCTTTTTGAACCCGCCCGTTTGTGTAGTGAAACAAAGATAGATTGTATAGATAAAAATAAATAAACTGATGTTGGAGTACTGGATAACAACTGAACTTTAATGTGGTAAACCTAAAGTTTATTCCGGTATAATAAAAAGGTTAAAGATGTGGTTTTTGTCAAAGTTAGGTGCTTTATTGGGAATTCTTGGTTGTAGGAGAGATGAAAATGTGCATTCCTACACGAAAATTTACTAATTAAAACGGAGGAGGGGGAAAAGAAAAGCAAATTCTTACGCCACGTTTTATTTCTTTCGCAGATGTTCCACCCAGCGCCACATGTGCACAAGAAACAGAAGCGGGTTCTGGTCAAGACATATCGAGCAATTTAACCAAAATGCAAATGGAAATATTGGAGCTCGAACTTCGAGCACGAGCGATCAAAGCACTTCTACGCTCGCAGAGACCAACAAATGAGGATCCTTGAATTCATCACCGGTGGTTCGGTATTCCTACCAAACCTTTCATTTTTGTTACTATAACGAGGCAGAATTCAGCGATTCCAATTAGCGGTTAATTACCTGAACGATTTCTTTCTTATTTCTGTCTCGCAAACAGCTTGAGATCCGTCCTTCTTCAAGACAAATGTGTGTGCACACGAAAAAGTATAAGGCGATTTGAATTTGCGATGCAAACACTATAAGCGACGAAGCTGAGTGGCTTGTGCTCATTTGCAAGCGAATGCAATTTTCTTTTTATTTCGCCATTGTTTCATGTTCATTTCCCCGAAGACCCCAGACAACTGATTTCTACTAGAAATGATCATTACCGACGAAGCGAACCACTAACGTCAAACACAAATAAACTCTGCAGTTACAACTATTGTTCTGACAAACGGAAACACTTACAGTCCATATAGAGAGTAAGATTGCACACAACTAAATAAACTTTTGCCCGTTAAATGTTTACAATTGGCATTTGCATTAATTTCGAAAGAAAAATAGAAAACTTTAAAGGTCAAACGCACTGACCGTTAATCCTTGTTACTAATTAAACGAGACGGTACAAAAATCACTATTTACCTGAATTATTTGCTACGAAAACATTTAAATCAACAAATTTTTAGTCATTATTATTACTATTGTTTGCTAATGCTGTTTCGGTTAGGAATAAATACTATTATTATTATTATTATTTAACCATTCGACTTTTTTTTCCCGAAGCAATTAACCATTTAGTGGACAAAGTAATTGTTCTTATATTTTTCACAAACTCCACTTGTTTGATTGTTGTGAAATTGATGTTTGTCTGTGAAAGTCCAGTCAAAGACTTATTGACGTCCAGCTTGGCACACCATAAACAACAGCTCCGTCTTTCTATCGTAAATAATAATTTGTATTTTATTGTTTAAAGGTAACAAGATTAATGCTCAACTCGTCACACTTGACCTCCAACGTTGTAAAATGAAACAACTACTATATATTTATAACTAGATTATTATATCAATATTAGAATGGCAGTATCAAGTGTTTGTGTATTTGTTTCCATAGTTTTGGTTCACTAAACTCATTTTAGAACAAGCTTAATAACATCTTACACACGATAACTGATTAACAGAAGATTGTAATGTACACTTCGTGCTCTAAATTGAAATTTAAAAATAAATTAATATTTTACTGTTTTAAAGAGAGAAAAATACATTTGAATTAGAGCCAATCGACAGTTCAACTTGAAATAGTATTGAAATTTCCCAATTCTGTGGTCGTTTTTCAAACTTGAAACTCCTTACTTCCTTTTTTTTTTTACTCTTCGACACACAATGACATAGCAAAGAGCATAACCACTCAAGTGTTGCAGCTTTCATGTCAACAATGAGCTACAAAATTTCAAAAGTAGAAAATTTTCTTTTTTATTTTACAAAAAGTGCCACGATTTTTTAAATATCGAAACGATGAATAGATGAGTTTGCGACGAGGACGCTTTATAATTCCGTCGGACTTTATGTTGTAAACCATTTGTAAAACACTGTAGTTATATTAAAAATAAATGTTTAATTACACGAGCTGCATAAATATTGTCACATACCTAAACCTCTCCGCGGCAGGTTAATTATTTACATTCTAAGCCAAGAAAACTCAACATTTTAAGAACGTTTTGTATGCAGATTGCAGGTGAACGTGCTGGCAAGATTATTGGCAGATGGCAGCCATCTTGAAAGAGATCAGAGATCGACACTTCTAACCCACAGTGTAAGTTTTTGACATTTATTTCTTATCACAAATTGAATTTTTTAACACTGTCACAGGTCACATTTGACTGATGCGTGTGCACGGGACTGTACAAGACCTGTTCTCAATCTAACCACTTTATAGGGACTGTGTGAAATTTGATTTAGTTTAAACATTGAAGTCCACACGAATGAGTGATTGTTAAAACCAGATTTTCAAAAGCGCCTATCACCTAAAATACGACACAAAAACGTGTCTTAATACGGACGAATATGAAACACACTTTATATTATCCCTAAATAAAAGCAGCGTTCTATTTTTTTTTAAATAATCATTACTAGAACTTTTCCTTCTTATTAAATCGACTTAAGAGTCTTAAGACAGCAGAAATTGTGCTGTAAAAATGTTTTATCCTCGAGAGAATCGGTCTTCTTGAAGTCTGAAAGACTGAAACTCTTTTCTAATCCCCTCCCTTTTTTACTTAATTCAACATTCAACTGACATTATCATCCATTTACTAATTGGCAACCAATGTTAGTGACCAGCATAAGATAACGCTTGTTTAAGACTAACATTTATACAAGAAACGCACATAAAAGTAAATGAATTAACAAAATGTAATGCAGAAAATAGAAAAATGTTCGAAAGTCGATCCACATTTGACCACCTATCGTACAGAAGTCCGTAACTTATCTAATCTAGTCGCCGTTTGTCAACTTATATCTAATTACGTCCAGATGCCACATCGTTAAACCAATGACACATACACATGAGAGCTCAAAGCGACCACAATGTAAGTGAATAACTGATTCACACCCAACAATTCTTCTCTTTTTATTTCCCTTCGAAATTCCAAAGAAGAAAAATGTCTCGAGATATGAATCAAAGTTATTGGTCCCGTGTTCTGGTTCACACATCACACGTTAAGGAAGCCGTGAAACGTCTCTTGATAGGTATAATTCTTTGCACGTTGATGAAGATCACTTGTGGCGTCTGTATTAAGGCTGTAGAGGCAAACGCAGTTTAAACTCGTCATAAACAAAACTAGATACAGATGTGTCGTGCACTCCTGCAACGTTTGAGCTGACTGGCGGTAAAAGCAGCAAACACAAATCAATGAAAAGACGACTCGCGGCCCGCATGCGCACCAGAGACGCACACAACAGACTCAATTAATTTTCATTAGCGTAATCCAAGTGAACAGCGAGCGACGCGATCACACCTAATCCCACAGTGCGGACAATCATTACTCATGGAGCCTCTCCGTACTACAACGTCTCGACCCTCGCTACAATTCGACTCAGGACTCGCCAGCCAATAATAGCACTGTGTGACGGCAACCCCTAAAGCTCCAAGGCAGGAGAAAAAAAATTGTCACCAAATCGTCTTAGCGATTACATTTTGTCTCATTTCTCAGTCACTTTTCCCATATGGGTCAATTAAGCTTACAAATTCGTTACAACGAAGTAAATAATTTCGAGAAATTATTAGCAACACTTTGTTGGCAAATTATTGGGATTAGATATCTCTCACAAAAATTATAATTAGAAAATAAAAATAATTAATTGACGCATACTTTTAAAATTGTTTAAAATGGAAATGCGAAATGGAGGTATTTTGATGTAATTATGTGATTCGTGATAAAAACATTTACTTCCGACATAAAATTAGCATGAATTTGAAATTGACCGTATTATGCGTCAACAAAAGGTGGGTGGGTAGGTGAAAAGAGAAAGCGAAAGAGGGAGAGAGAGAAAGAGAGAGAGTCAAATTGCATTCGCGGTCGATAACTGTGTTTGGTTTAAATAGACCACTGTTGCGTGATCAAGTATTGTTAAATCTCGTCATAATAACATACAAATGATTATGTACGAGCATGAGTTCGGTATACGGGAGCCCCAGTTTTTTTCCCCCCTGCAAAACAAAATCCGAGATTGTTTTTAGTTCGTTGATTCGTCGCTAGAAGCGCTCTTGGATTTTCTGCGGTGTTTTTTTCTTCTCTTTCTCCTCCTCCCACTTTTTTTTTTATTATCTACAAGGTCGTCGAAAAACAAGTAAATTCAGTTGCTATAGTTACAAGAAGAATTATTTGGCAGAGTTCCTTCGAGCGGAATTGGACGAACCAACAATTGTTTTCGCAACAATTAGAGATGAAAGATTCTTATGCGCATGTGCGCCACATGTTAGTTATTTTATTTAAATACAAAAAAAAAAAATATTTTCTGCGTTATGCGTGAAGAATTTTAATTAAGAACATAAAACTTCCCAAATTTAAAGCTCATTTCATCCTTGCTTTGATTTTAAAATAGAAATATGTGGAAAATATTGTCGAATCAAATTGTAGTAGGAGACAAGTAGGTGCGCTTTAAAACTAGAAAGAAAAAGACACAAAAAAAGAAAGAAAAAAAGAAAAAAAAAATTGGGAGCAATGTTCTTTCGAGCAAATAAAGTAAAGAAATAACCAATTCTCTTTGATGATACATATTAAAATGTAATATTTCTAACTTGCAGTTTAAGATGGAATATTTTTTTTTTCTGTCCCTCGAATTCGAATCGACTGACAGTGAAAGAAAAATGGTTCGATGGAAAATGAATTAACCCGAAAATCCAATTCAATCAGGGAGAAATAAGAAGAAAAAAAATATTTGTAAGTTGCTATCAGTGACGTCACTGACACCCTTCATGAACTCAATCACAGATCCGAAAACAATTTTCTAGTAGCGTGAGTTTTACAAATGATCTCTGACCAGAAAACCATTTGTCCAAAATGCCACAATTGACCCAACCTTATTACAACGAAATCCAATTAAACACGATCAATGGAATTATTATTGATGGCGTTAATTTTTTGAAAAAAATGAGTTAATAAAATCACAGTTGCATTGGTTTGGAGTTGGATTTGCTAAACGAAGATGCAAAATGTACTTGCGACATTCACATAATTCCTGCTCTTTCGAGAAAAAGGAAAGGGGAGTTGCCAGGCTGCACGCGTCAAGTATTTGCCCACAATTTCGTGCATGGCTGCACATGCACCTCGAGCACATGAACGAAAGCTCCACACTGTGCAGGAAAAAGGAACTATCCGAACGGAAAAACACAAAAGAAAAACAAATTGACAAAACTACTTTTGACGTAATACGAACGTCTTCCTACAAAATGGCACATTAAGGATTTTTTTTTTTTTTTTTTTTTTTTGAAAGAGACAATAGCGTTTGTATTGAAGGAGGAGTACGGTAGCGCAATCAAAGTGATGTCAAAAATTTAATTTTGTGTATTTCTTACACCTTTTTACGATGATTGTTTTTTTTTCTTCTGTGACCAAATTCAGATTAAAGTTTCAAAAGGATGATTGCACTATAAAACCAAAATCGCTAAAAGTCTATTAAATGCCTATAAAAGTTTGCCAATTTTCAGTTGGTTTGCACAACGAAGACATTTATCTATGTAGATGCATCAGCTAGAGGGACTTGCCCTTTTTTTTTTTAAAAGAAAAGACAAATTTCTTTTACAAGTCACGATGATCGTCGATTTATGCGGATAAGGGCCACTTGCTACGGCTGCCAGATTGAAACTCCGTCCAATAAAACTTAAAAGCTTAACGTCATCAAGTAACTAGGTTAGGATGCTCTCCAATTTAAAAAAATAGATAACTTATAAATAACAGTAGTAGAGACATTTAATCATCAATAAATAAATGTCGTTACTTATGGGTTGTCCAATTACTCAGTACAAATTCAGTACTTCAAAGAAAAAAAACTAATAGGGGTAATCCAATTTTTACTGACTGCATTCAGTACATGTCTTTGCCACACAATCTTGAACAAAAATTCTTTTAAAAAAAGATTTTGGATAAATTTGCGATACTATTTCAAGGTTAGTTATTTAAATGAATATGGCGGAAGCTGCGATCAAGATGAAGAAGATGAATGGGGAGAAAGCCAAATCTTTTTTTACCGTGTGGCCATAAGCTTAAAATCGCTAAAATTAGAGACGTATCTGATTGTTAATTTTTAGACGACCCGGATTTGGTCATTACACACGAATTTCGAATCGATAACGGCCCTGCTGCAGAAGATAATTTTGAGGACGACAACTATAAAAGTGATTTTGAAGAAAACGTTTGTGAAGAAAATACCATTCAAACGGATGGAAATCGAAAGGATTTTGGAGGCATTTTTGTCTCCAAATCCTATTTGGCAGAATTGATTCACAAGGCGATCACAAACAATAGGATTTTTAATATTACTTAACGGATCTCCCCCGTTACGAGTGCGAGTGGTTAGATTTCTCCTTGTCTCGTGGTCCTTTGAAAACGGTGAAAAGAGATTTGAACCCAAATGAACAACGGTAAGTTCAATTAAATGCTGGAGTAGACTTTCAAGCAACTGACTTGCTTTTTCACAGTCTCAACCAGTCATTCAGACACGGGAGAATTATCGAATAATACTCGCAATGTTTTGATTTCTCCTTTTCCCTGACAAGATTGGGAATGGCCAGTTGAGCCAAAGGACGATTTCCGTTCAGGGTCGTTTGAGACACCTTAGCCTCAACCCGAAAAATGATTTCGATCGTTTTTTGTTCCGATTGCATGAAGATTACGACCTCGACTGAATGGGAAACAGAGATAGAAGTGGCCTTTTTGGTCAGAGACTCAGCAGCTCAAGTGCAAAAACAGCCTGCAACCAAACCAAGCAAGAGTTTGAAGATAAAAGTAGCAAAGTTGTTTTTTTGTGTGCCCCCCAGTAGGTACGAGCTTTGTGCTTTACTAAAATGGACCCGAACATGAAGGCGTATATTAAATTCCAAAAGATTTCTCTGTTACGAGGAAGAAGATCGTGAAAGATATGACGGCAATTACATCCGTACAAGATCTATTGCTGTTAAGTTTTTTGACCACTAGTTTTCCAATAACCTGCTCTCGAAATCTGAAGCTTTGACGACCATGCAAGCCATCGTAGTGCAAGTCCAAACGAAGATTGCCAGAGTGAACAACAAAAGGCAACTGTTGTTTTCTCCCTGTCCAAGAGTAACTCGAATATTGCGAGGGATTTTGTCACATCTCCTTGCCCATGTGGAGTTGTCAGGAAAAAAAAGCTGTTTACCTTTTACCACAGCACTACGATTGCCAGTTTATTCCCTTGCCAACCATTGGCAGGGGAAACTATAGGAGCTCTGTAACTCCAGAACTCACCAGAATGCAGCCATTTCTCTATCTGCATTGTCAGGGCCAGTTATGCTTCAAAGATAGATTTTTTCTTGTGGTACTAATACAAGGATAACCATCACGAACACGTGTTTAAAATCAGTTTTTTGTATATGTTCAGTGAGTTTTAAAAATGCTCCGAAATTTCTATTTTTAAATATCTTTTCTGCTTGGAGAACAATCAGACGATATTATTTTCTATAATACCACACTGCTTGAACCAGGACATGATACTTCCTTCCTTATGAATATCTTTTTTGATGTATCAGGTCGGTAGCTTACAGTTTTGCTTAAAAAATTTGGATTTTCTTTCTTTGGACCGCTGGTTACTTGAAACAGTGAGGAGTTATAAAATATACTTTGAATCCTCTCCAATTCAATCACTCTCTCTGCTCCAATCCTATCCAACGACGCATCCTTACTCACAGATGAAGAGGTCCAGAAAATGGTTAAAGGGGAAGTCTATCCTGTAAGTCACATCATCAGGAATTTCATTAGCTTTTTGTTTCTATTTTCCAAAAAAAAGTCGGAGGTTTTGGGCTATCTTGAATTAAACCACCCCTTAACTCTTTTATGAGTTCAAAATAGAGGGAATTCACACCGCTTTGGCACTAATAGAACCCAAAGTCCATATGATTAAAAATTTACCTCAGATGCTTAGTTTTTGGTGTCAATTAGCAAGAGACTTTTCGAAATACCTTAAATTTACTTTGAAAGGCATCTTGTTTAAATTAAGTGTCTTACCGTTTGGTTTAGCGCCAGCAGCAGCAGCAGCACCCTTTATATTCACTAAGCTAAGCAGGGTCAGTATCTCAACTTTAACATCACTGAATATCTTATTAGTGGGTCTACATTGACGACTTGTTTTTCACACCAGAGTTTCTTATCTCACAACGAGTCTTCTTTTTATCACTTACGAGAAACTTAGAATTTAACATCACCTCAAGAAATCAGTTTTGGAACCCCAAACCAATCTTTCTTTTCTCAGATTTAACATTGATACTTTTATTATGGCGGTTTCTTTGCCCCAAGACAGGATAAGAAAAATTAAACTTTTAACAAAAAAGCTTTTATCAGACGAAACTATTACAATTAGAGAAGTTTCATTAGTTATTGGGTTATTAAATGTTACAATACTAGCAATATCTTCAGCCCCACTGCATTATAGAAATCCTTTGAAATTAAAAACAATCATTTAAGAAACGGCTAGTCTAGTACGAATTTATTTCTTAACTAAATGCAGAAACACGTAATGAACTCAAATGGTGATTGAGGAATCTAGAACTCCTGCCTAAACTGATAAGTGTTAACATTAGAATCGGATGTGTCTGTGAAAGAATGGCGAGAGATTTTGGGATCGGTTAGTACCGGAAGCACAACACAAACACACGAACGATTTAGAACTGGTAGCAGCCCTTTGGGGTTTAAAGGCCCTCACTAAAGATTTCTTAATTGCCACGATCCTCATTGGAACAGACAACACTTTCGCCATAGCTGCGATCCCCTTATTAAACAAGTAATGACAACATTTTTTCCATCCTCCACGATCTAAATGTTCACATATATGGCATGTGAGTTCAGTTCTTTTGCATTTGAAAGGCATAATCTTGAATTCAAACTCACCAAAGCTTTTGGTCAATTTAAAAACAGTTAGGATTCTCGCCTTATTGCATTCAGCCAGCAGGTCAGCAAATTTGTGTCAATTGCCAATGAAGTTATTTTTGTAAGGATTCATGCAGCAGCCCCTTTAGCTTCACAAAAATCTGGTTCCATTTTCACCTTTAGATTAAATAGATTTCCAGAACAATCTCTATGTCCAGTGGCAACCATTAGTTTTTACCTAAACTATTCAAGTCATTTTCCATAAACATTGTTTCTTAGTGGCCTCGCATTCATTGGTCCAGTAACACCTACTACTATCTCAAGATGGATGAAATTCTGGGCAAATTCTGGAAAAGATATCTCCATTTTTAAACCCCATTCGACTAGGGCAGCAGCTACTTCTTTCGCTTATTCGAAGAAAAAGAGTCTTAAATATTTTTAAAACATCATAATAAACCAATTGATTATCTATCTCAAGAGTTATTACAATTGTGTTAATTGGCTAGGAAATGCCATAAGTAACATCAATTATATGTTGATGTTATACAATTGTGTTAATTGGCTAGGAAATGCCATAAGTAACATCAATTATATGTTGATGTTATACAATTTCAAATTTTGCTAAGTAATGAAGCAAAATATTAATTGTATGAATAACAAATAAATGATGTTACTGTACCCCACTGTAGTTTATATTATTGTAATAAACTCACCCTGTCTATGAAGCAAAAAATATAAAATTTCTGTTATTTTTTCTGAAAACACGATAGTTAACTCTGAATTAAACCTTTGCATTTCTAACTCGTCTATGTTTACATATTTTGAATTTACCTCCAGGGTGGTCAGTAAATGATTGCACTGGTGGTCAAAGTGGCAACTACCCCTATTTAGAGTCGCCAGTTATTTTTTTTTCCTCAAAGAACTAAATTTATAGTAATTAATTAGACAAGTTTTAATTTACCAGTAGATGTTTTAACTCACAATTTATTTAAAAAACAAAACTAACCTATCTCAGTTTCCGTTTTATCCGTCATTTTATCATTTGCTGCAAACCTAAATTGGAACATTTCGGTGCACAAAACAGAAACCCCAGCAGAAAAAGAATTAGATTCCTAACGATAAAAAAGAGAAGAATTAATTTTGCGATGTGCCGCGGGTTGGCCAATATTTGTACCCGCATTGTAGAAAACTACCCGTATGGGAACGTGATATGGATGTGGAGTTACGTTAATGTATTGTCACAAGATGGCAGGATTTTTTTTTCTTGAGAAAGAGCAAAAAATGCTCTTTTTGTAGCTTGGGGCTTGCAAAGATGGAGCCTAATCAGAAAATTTTGCAAACTGAAAATCAATAAGTGTCTGTCATTCAACTCCATTTTCTCAATCCACATTCCTCAGTGGTATATTGCAAGATGAAGTTGGTTGGCATAAAAAAAAAAGAAATGGCTGAATATGAACGAGGTGCCACCCGGTGGTGAAAAACGATACTTGAAATCAAGTTTTTTTTTGTTGGGTTTGGAAAAAATAAATTTTATAAAAACAAAAAAAATATGTCTCATTTCCCCTTCAACTAATTTTGCATTGTAATTTTTTTTTTTTTTTTTTTTTTTAAAGTTTTAAACCAGGACTTGAAATTGCAAAATGTGATTTCATTTTCATTAAATTTATTAATTTTTGTTGCATAAAATCTCAAAAAATTCCTCATTGTTTTTCTTGCTTAATTACAAAAACCGAACTATTTTTCTGCTCGATTTAACACTTTTCCCGCTATAAAAAGAACTAATATCGACATCTAAAACGAGAAAGTATAGTCGCACATTTAACGATTATAAACAAACTTCCCTCCAATTTTCAATCGAACGTCGCGAAAAGGAAAACAATATTCGCGGAATTCTTTTAATGACTGTGTTCACATGACGGGTCAATGTTCCAACTGAATCGATTGATTTCAGTTTACTTTTAGCAAAAAGAAAATGCTTTTCAATTTAAACTCCACCCTTTTGGAGATGATTCCTTTCTATATCCTGCCTTTGCCACACCACCTTCATTTTTTTTAACGATCTGACGTCATTAAGAGACAAGTTGGAGCCTCATTTATCGATTACCCCTTTCTCCAAATCAAATGTCACTCAAAAATATAGTGCTTGCAACCATCAACTCTAGAATGTTGCTATGGAAACTTAAATTTAACCACTCTATTTCTAGTTTGATTTTATTTCCCTAATACAAACGAATTTTTTTTCTCTCTCCAATAATTTCCTGCCATCTTTCTGTCCATCAATATCGATTAAGTAATTTGTAGAAGGCACTGCAAATAGCGCTATACACGCTAAAAACAAAATTTGAATTTTTTTACATAAACAAATATTGACGATGCTCTTCGTTTGTTCTTCTCAAAGCAAACCAGATAAGAAGTTTGATGATATACAATCAAACACATTTTTTTCTTTTTTTACTCAATAAAGTGTTGACATTTCGTTCAATATCATGTGTTTTTAGTTTCCTGTCGTGTAAAAAAAACCCTCAGATCTGAAATGGAATTTAATTTAATCAATAGTGTCATTATGGAAATCTGGAAACAGAAAATAGCGCTGCAGTTACAAAATGAAATGCAAGTTTCATGTTTTAAAAATTATAATTCTTTTTCTGTTTTAAAATTAAATTTCACATTTAATTTGCACCATATTCACAGTATGCAAAGCTGCGAGCAACTTAATATGAATGTCGCCTACACGTTTCGCCACCTGGTGTCGATTTTTTTTTACGTCTACTGTTAATTATAAGAATATTTTAGTTTTTTGGAAGTGAAACCCAAACCAAAAAAAAAACATATTTAAAATAAAATTTAGTTCTTGTTTTTTTTTTTTTCGGAACTAAAAGATCAATTTGTCTCCGTGATGCGCAGCAAAGCTCTAAGGAGCAAAAGATAAACAAAGTTGAAAACACTTAGAAAAAAGTCGAGATTTAGTGTTTTTGTTGTTGGGTTTGACACTAGGCATCACGCAAAGCTTGTTTTGTGAATTTCCAAGAACAAGCAAATAAAAAAAATATTTATAAAAATAAAAATAAAAATTCTTATCTGAAATTCTACGCTGGAAAAATGGCCAAACTTCAACATTAATTCAGCATTTTTCATTTTGTTTAAAACTAAAATTATTTTTAATATAATACAAAGATAATACATTACATACTCGACATTTTTATTCCATTTGCATAAATATTCATCTCAACTTGTTTCAATGGACAAACTCATTAAATTAACAGCTTTAATTTACAATTCCACTTTAAATTAAAAAGAAAAAAAGCAAATCTTTGTGTTCGCCTATACGCAACATCCATCTCCGTAATTAAAGTTTACCGCCACTCGGGAACACCAACTCGTGTGTATAGGGGGGCTTTGATGGAACCTCGGCACTTGAAACAAGAACCTTTTACTCGTACGCAATTTTCATCCACAAAAGCGCATTTTGTTGAAACCATTTCTATAACTACTTTTTTCATATTTACGTAATTTCCCTTTTCCCTTTATTTGTCACGACTCGTGATATTTTTTTTCCCTCCAAATGTAATTGGCAGCCTTTTTATTTTGAGCAAATTAATCACATTCACAGTCAACGTAGTTTTTATTTATTTAATTGTTTCCTCCAAACGCGGCTCGGTAAAGCAATCAATAGAGACTGTTTTAATTCCTAAAATATTAATTTTTAAAACATACATTTTTAAACTTTCTATACAAAATTCGGTATTCACTTACAACATGCCGTTTAGATTGAATTTTAATATTCCAAACATTGTTTTTCAAGTTAATTTCCGCATTCTTATTAAAAGATTACACCGTTTTACAAATTAGCAAACTTTGCTGCAAAGCTTCAGCTGCAGCTTAATTATAATTAGTCAATATTAATTTCCAGTTTTTATTGCTGTTCTGATTTCATGGACGAAGTATAAAGCGCAGTGGTCATCAAAATATACAGCACTTCCCCTTCTGATGTATGTTTCATTACATTACAATATGCGAGCGAAATGTTTTGCTCTTTGCTAGATTTATTGCTAGATCTGAAACTGAATTAAAGGGTGTACAATGTCCACTATATTAATGTCACAGCGTGATGCCAAACACACATTGATAAAAATCGACGTAAAAATGGTACAAATTACATCGCGTTGAAGAGTTAGACTTCAAAACATACTTGGGAATACATTTTAAGCGCTTTGAAGCTCTAAATAACATGAAGAAAAAAAATCATGTATTGAACTCGAGTCTTTGAAGAACTCATACAAACACGAACACGCATGGATATTGGATACGATGAATTTTATCCTACCATAGGTAAGATAATTAATAAAAGTCACTACTCAGGCTTACAACAAAAAAATACCTAAAGTTGAATCACGGTAATTGGTAATTAGATAAACAGGACTAATTCGATTACGTATAACCTTTCACGGGTAAACATTTTTGTTTAATTTTAATCACAACGAACATTTAAAAATCTGTAATTTTTCCTTCTGTCAAAAATTACTCCAAAAAAAAAAAATTGAAAAATCATCAAAATTTACATTGAAATTACCGCCAACTCTATTATTAGGTGGATTAATTTTATTTCCTATTTCCTGTGATTAAGTAGTTCTAGTCTCTTAGAATTGCAAAATAAATCCAGTTTCTAATGGCCATGGGAATTGGAATTGGAATTGGAACCAATGACCAGCATTACCTCTCTGAGACCAGCAGTCTTTTAATTATATCGGCTTTTGTCTGGCAGGACGATATCAAAACAAATGGAATGGTCATCTTTATGTAGTGTTATCAAAAGTCAATGACTGAAAAAAATCTATAAAAATGTTGAGCGATCAAGACGATAAAAGCTTCTTACATTACAACTTAGCTTGATATAAGTCGAAAAAGAGCATCTGTTAAATTTCATAATTATCTGCAAGAAACATAATTGGATTGTAGTAAAACCAGAAGCACAAATAAAATTAGATTATCGATGTTACTACAGACACAATTCGATTTCTTTCTCGTATCAGCCAATTATAGATCTAGCTGTGTTAAACCCATTAAAACGGAACATTTTTAAACGAGCAATTTGAATTAATGAACGAAATTAAACGGATCTTCATTTTTATTATTCATTTCACTTGTTTGAGGGCGCCAGCTTAAAATTAAACAAATTTAATAACGTTTTACGTCGCAAAAGGAAATAAAACAAAGAAATTACATTTTCTTTTTTTTCCTTTTTCTGCAATGAATGAAGTCCCATACAATACCCAAACTCAAAAAATCAATACTAACAATGACAATCACATCAGTGACAAATATATCCGGGCTGAATTGAACTGCCCGTTTATTCTCATCACATTCACTGACATCATTTCCGGTTAGATCTTTTCCTCTGTGGGAACTGAGCTGGGGAACTATGGTCAGTCGATTGACTGAATGACTGCTATGGTTTAATCGCCCTCTGGCATCAAATAAGTGAGTTCAACTGAATCATAAGCCAAAGCAAGAGAGATTAAGTCTTGATCTAAGCGTAAATAAATTCGTATTTAATTGCGAGAAGTGTGAAACGGATTATTTCTAGTTTTAAAAATGTAAAAAAAAATAAAAATTACGAAATAAATTTCGAAGAAGTTAGTCATTAAGAGGAAGACGTTGACTTTTTTGGTTGGAAAGTCACTTGAAATTTAAATACGAAGAAGAGATAAACAATTTTCAAAGAAGCAATTAAAAGATACAGCAGAATTAGAACAAAAAGTCGCCACTAGGGAACTGTCATTTGTAGTTTCCATAATGGCGACAATTTGATGTTGGTCGGCTCTCCCCTGGGAGCGCTTAGTGGGTCCTACCCCGTTTGTTTCTGTAGATGCAGACAAGTGAACATCACGATCTTTCTGGTTGCCATGACGACGAGAGGCTGGGCCATTGATCCGAGCACGAGTCTCGGGGTTGTGGCGGTGGGGGAAAATTCCGTTCACAATGGGATTATCTCTAGCTGCGGATGATAACAAGAGAGAGACATGTCGTGTGCGCATGCGTGCGTTTTATCGCCATTATTAAAATAGCAAATATGTGAAACCCCTTGGTGACGATGTTTTGCAATCGAAGTGGGATGGCCGTTAAACAAAAAGCATCGAATTTTAGACATTATCTTTCAAATGGAAAAAATTAATAATTAATCTCCGTGTGTATTATCGATTTCTTCACACCCTAACGTCATCCCTGCTGTTTTAAAACACAAAAAAAATTAAAATTTAAAAAAAAAAAAAAAAAAAAAAAATTGTAAGAATAAATCGTTGACTCATTTCTGTATAAATTAATTTCTAACTCCTCTCAGTTTCTCCATTAATTAATTAATTAATAAAGTAAATCTCAGCAACTTGGTAATACGAGTGAAACAACACAAAAACGTAATTATGTGATTGTTGTACTCCAAGTTCTAGCACCAACAAATTCATTTGTTTTTGTTTATTCTAAAAAAAAAAAAAAAAAATATTAAAATTGTGATTCATAAAAAACGATAGCTTAAACCCAAAAAAAAATTATTTGTTGTTAAAAAGAACCTCCCATGGGATTCTTCTTTTCCCATTAATTTTAAAACAAAACAAAAAATTCTTTTATTTCCCACTGAAATCGAAAAATCAATTCATTTGAACGCTCGAACCTATTAACTCTTCACGCTAATTAAAGTTTAAAAAAAAAAAAAATTAAAAAAAAAAATTGATTTCTACTATTTAAAAACGCTACTTCAACAATCTAATCTAATTTTAAAATCAAAACAAACAAATCTCAAAACTTGTAAACAAATCAAGCGTTAGCAGTTGGCACAAGTGAATTTTAAATTATATTTACACAGCGCAGATTAACTAAACTATGCACAATAAATCGCAATGCCGCCGTCCAAATTTGTGATCAAGGACAACCAGAATAATTTAAACAAAAACTATTTTTGCCCAAACACTTTCACCAAGCCACACCATTCACAACGTTACAATACAAACAAATTGATTTAACAAATTTGCGTCTACCTCGAACTGCTTACCCCATTCAGAGTTAATTTCAATAACAATTGACAAAAAAAGGTCTACTGGACAAATTTTGAACCGGACTACTGCTCAATAACGCGCACGCAGCTGCCTAGCATGCGTACTCATTGTTTGTCTATTCCATAACCCCCATCCCCATCTGCAGAAGCCACCAGCTGTCCAAGAATAAAGACTTTCATCTCATTAACCGTGTGTAGGACCCATGACTCCCCCAAATCCCAATTCCCCTTCTCTCTTTATAAACCAGACACTATAAAGCGATCGTCAATACGACCGCGTTATTTTTTTCCTTTCTTCTCTCCTTTCAATTCCATTGTTTAGCGCGTATTGAAACAACACGCGTTGCCGTCCACCGTCTGCGATGCCGAGTGTGCAACTGTGCACCCATTCACCGCTGCATAGTCTACGGTCCCCGCGAGGCTATAACGGGTTATTGGGGGTGGTTGCCAAGCGACAGCTGTTCAAAGTTTAATTAGCAGATGGGTAGAGAATTGAAGAAGTTAGAGAGGCACAAAAATATATGTCCCGAATATCGACGACGTTCAATCGCTGTTTTCTCTCGGGTCGATATTGCTACAAACTATCAACAGCAGACTCATCTAATTGGCCAGCTGTCTCGATGAAACTTCCATTCGCTGCCAATAACACTCCCCATTAGCTATTATTGCACGTGCGATGTCACTAAGCATGCGCATTCCGATGCGTCATTCGAGATAATGATCCAGATATTTCTTATAGGTGATTAGGATGTTGCCTTTTCTCGAGACAACGACTCAAATCAAATTCGCGCCGACTTCTGTCTACACGTACGCGCAACATGATCAATCCATTTTGGACGTTTCTCCCAGTTTCGTCGCTCCGACGCTTCCATTTACTCCGCACAACCAAAATGCAAAATACGGACGACTGCAATTCTCGGCGTACAATTCTTTTATGCTTCTAAATGCATTTAGACAATTGCTTACAAGTCGAGTTAATTTGATTAGCGAAACTTCTACTTGCGTAATGTGTACCGTTCTAAGTGATTTAAAGTTGGTGACTAGGAAATGAAGTATTTATTTGAGACAAAAAAAAGGTTATTTATTTAATAGGTCTAATAATTCTACATTTGTTTCAAATCGAGGTTACAATAATGACAATTGGCCGTTATACCGAAACGTCAGTACGGCGGTCGAAAAAGATACGTGGCTGAAAATTGGTCAATTAATTCTTAACATTTACTACAGATAACTTGACGTGACAATGATTTAAATTTGTATTATAGAAACTAATTTTGTAAATAAAAGACAAAACGATTGAAATTTTTTTCTTCAAATAATACTGCCGGACCAATCGTCTGAGAAACCAGAAAACGGATCCAACAGTGAGTGGGGAAACAATAGTTTAAATCTATTGTCACTATACAAAGAGTTGTGAAAAATAACAAATATCATTTTAAAGTTTAATATAAAAATTTGAAGGAAAAAAAATTGATTACGTGTCAAAATTCTTCAACTTTTTTTTTTTTTTTTTTTTTTTTACTTTCTTTCTTCATCATTCTTTCAATTTTTCCGTTTTATTACTTTTTTTTTTTAAAAGATTTTTATTTCTATTTATGTCTAAGAAGTCAAAAAAACAAATAGAATAAAATAAATTTCAGAAAATATTTTTTACTTCAACTTGCGAGGGTTTTTTCCCTCGAGAAATAAAACCAAATAATTCAATTTAATTAACTTGGAATTCAATTTGAAAACAGTACTAAGCATCAAAGTAGCATCATTAATATTCAAAACTACAGAAAACTCACAAAATTACACAAACGACATATACTGAATTCCGTTTTACCCCCTTCCCCCGGTTTACATGTAAAACTATAAACACAAAAAAATAAAACAAAAATCAATTCCTTAAAATAAAACAAAACAAAAATCATAAATCCCCATTGTTTTTTTTTTTAAAAAAATAAAATAAAATAAAAAGAAAACAAATCATTTTTCCCCAAAATTTTTTTTTTTTCCTTTATATTTTTTTCATTCCTGTCGCCATTTTCCTTTGGGAACTGTGAGTTGCTGGAACCACGGGGCCATATTTTTCAGTGAGAAATGGCAGCCTATAAAAAAAAAGAGAAAAAAAAAAAAAGAAAAAAAAGTATCACGTTTTGGAACCAACCGCGTCTCGCTGTCTTATCTACTCGCCCCTTGAGGGCGCACTTGCGAGAGGTGAAAGAAACACATTGTTCAAACCGTGCTTCGATATTACCCAAAAAAAAAAAATAAAGAAAAAAAAAAAAAAGAAAAAAAAAAAAAAAAAACACCACTAAGCATTGTGTTCAGCAATAAAATTGTACAAAATCCCAAACCACTCTTAATTGCCTTGTTTACGAAATCATCAACATTTTTTTACAGAAAAAAGAAGGAAAAAAAATCAAAACGATTTTTAATCTCCATTTTTATTTATGTAAATTTATTATTTCAATTAAACCTAAAAACCGAAGCAGTTATTAAAAAAAAAACAGGAAACAAAAACAAAATGTGAACAGCAATAAAAAATTAACAAACCAGGCAAAACGAGTCGATAGTCAACAATAGTGCAGATGCTTATCTGGCCCTGACACGGGGGCTGAGTTTAGTTTGGTGCGCAAGCGCAATCCCATGTATCGAGCGTCTGTGTGGGCGTCTCGTGTGCTCGTGCTGCCTGATTATTTACGGCTCCACGCTGTCTGTTTCCAAGGCAGCCAAGCAGCCAGCAAAACCCTCATCTCAGCGTTGGCTTCTGGGATCGGGTCTGGCGCCGTAGTCGAATACAATTCGATTCGTATTAAACTACAAACCAAATTTCACGTTTCCGCAATTCTTTTTTCCCCCATTTCAAACAATAAAAATAAAAAATAAAACAAATCAACCTAGTGAATCAATTGAATCATTGAAGCGTCCATTTTGTTTTTCCTCCCGCCATTTTAATACATTTTATTCAAAATTCAAGTGTTTTTCTGCTGTTTGGTTAGGTTTGTTGTGGTCTCACCTTTTTATAGCGTGCCACTAATTTTAGCACTATCCGTTTCCATGACAACAAAAGTGTAATTAAGCCAATGGCATAATAACAGACGCCATTGCCCTGCAACAAATTGCTATGACGTCATAATGGCTTTGCCTTGTTGACGTATTAAAGTAAAAGATGGGAGAAAAGAGAAAGTGGGAGGAGGAGGAGGAGGAGGAAGAGGAGTGAGGAGGAGAGAAGGGAGTAAAAGACCAAAATGAGATTATTCGAGCAGTGCAAATTATTTCCAAACAGGTTTAACGCTTAAATCCTGTTCCGATTTTGATTGTTCTTTCTAAAGAGATTGACACCAATCAATACATTTGAATTAAGGTGAGGTGAGATGAGGTGAAAGTGGTGAAGAGGGGTGTTTACCTAACGCCGCCACACTTGTTCTACTCTAACACGCAATAAAAAAATTTTCCATCATCATCGCGAGTAATAAAAACAAAGGAAAGGAAGAAATGGAGAGAACAAGAAAATAGGGGTCGTAAATAATACCCCCGCCCCGATCAAAAAAAAAAAAAAAAAAAAAAAACAATTATTTTTAAATATATATATATATTTTTCTAGTAGAAAACCAAAAATATTTCAGTCATTATTTGGTTTCTTTGCGTTAGTTTCCCGTTTTGACTGAATTAACAATAAAAAAAAAATCATAATTGATGGAAACAATATTTTTCAACTTCTGTTGTTGAGTTAACAAAATCCCAAGGCTGTTACCATGGTGACACATAAGGAATGAAAATGGCCGAGTTTAAAAATAAAAGCTCACTGATTGCCAGGTTTAATAACACGGAATCCCGCACCCGTTACCATGACGACAGATCAAATGAATGAAAACCCAACCCCCTACGTTGTTGCTTCACACCAATATAACACGGTAGTGCAACAAAGCCGCATTTCAGGGTGTGTTTTCCTTTTTTTTTCTCTTTCTCTCGCTCACAACACAAAAAAAAAACAATAATAATAATAAAAAAACCACCACAATATTTTTTCTTTTTACTAAAACAAATACGCTTTTATTTTAAGTCGGAAATAAATCAGAAAAAAAAATAATAATAAAGGGAAAAGAAGCTTCGTTCATATGGAGCAATGGCCCCCGTTTTCAAGCATTGATTGGGGCTGCGAGCAAAGCGCGTGCCACAATGGCAGCACGCTACTCGATTTCACACGTCCCACCACGGATCAATACCCGTCGTTGGAGGACCCCTGCCCGGGGGGAGCCGGCGGCAGCTGTCGCAGTCTAGTCACTCCCTTCCCCTTTGGTCCATTGTATCTGTAGAAGAGAAGATTGTTGGAATAAATTAAATATTCCACCCGGTCCCATTTCGTCAACTGAAATTTACTGCATTATTAAGTAAATAACGTGTTAAAAAAAAAAATAATAATAATAAAACGTAAAGGGGAGAAGTTTAACGATTAGTTTTTCTGGTAATGGAAACAGAAAATGTTATTAACTTATTAAAATAATAATAAAAATACACGCTGGGTCTGTCCAGAATTCACCGTAGTTACCGAATGAAATATATTAAAAAATAAAAAAGTTTTCCCTGCCATTTATTTTTTGCTTATTGCATGTTTGTTTTATAAAAAAAATAAAACAAAAAATAATAGTGATTTTTTTTTCTTTTAAAGCTCCTAAACACGCAGTTTTGGTCATTTTAAATTTCCGCATCTTTTATTTAGAGTTTGGGTAAAATTTCCACTACCAATTTTATTTTTAGTTAAATATTTATTTTCATTATAATGTATTCTGTAATGACTAAATTTCATGTTTTATTCTAACATTTAGGCGGAAACTAACGAGATTAAATCTAAACGATATTGAGCGTTTAAACTAACAGTTGCCTGAATTTAATAAGAAACTTGAAAATAATTTCATTAAATTAGCATCAAAGATGCTTTTTAAGCCGAAAAAGTGTCTGCAATAATTCATTATGTACGTTGCCTTTAATTTCTCCATTAGTATATTAAATTATTATTTTAACTGTTCAAATTAGTGTTATTCGCGTCGTTTTATTTGAATTACCTGTCACGTTACAAAGTCATAAATCGGTCAATTTAGAACACAAAACCGACCACTAGTCCCGCAGTTCAATTTTTTCATTGATATAACCTCGTTTTCGTGTTAAAAAAATTCACATTCATTCAAAATTTCGGTTAAATTCAGCCGATACACTAAAGTTGGTCATTATTACATTAATCATTAATACATTAATGTATCTCCTCCGTGTTTTCCTGGTTGCCAACCCTTTAATTCATAAACCCATCGATAAATTGAATACTAAAAAAATCCCCTTTACTTCTAGATGGCAGCCATTACACTTCTGGACCAATGTAATCCATCAACAAAGGTTTGTTTCGCAAATAAGTGGACATAAAAAGTAAAATGCAGTTGAATTTTACGAGCATCGGTCTCACTTTAAGTCACAGACGAACTTGAAAACGTGAACGAGTCCCCTAGCAACCAAGTCCAACGTCCTATTGATTTCAGGCGGTAGCACTTGTGTCAATTGCCTACTGCCAGGAGAAAGTAATCCATCCGTTCAGCCAACGTTTCTGGCCATGGGATTTGAATACTATTGCTTATGAATAAAGAAAATTGCATCACAACTCAAAATGTGTTCGCCTCCTTCGCAAAATTGAGAGCTTTTCAAACGGATTATTTGCAAGTGCTAACGACCAAAAATCTCGGGTTTTCATTTACAATGCCATTGCATCAATATTTCAATTACACGCATCCAGTTTCACGTTTCTTAACTACGACACCATTTCAATCCTAATTTTTGTCTCCTTAAACAAAAACGAAACGGCGAAATAGTGAGCTTCCATTTTTTAATTAAAAAAATAAAAATAAAAATAAAAATCAATCAACACCAAAATTTGCATTCATTTTTCCTTCAGTGGTTTTTTTAAATTTTTTTTTTTTAAATTTTAAATTTTTTATTTACGTTGCAACACTATTCTCTCCCCAATTTTCTTTCATCGTGCAACCGATTCATTGCTTGTAGGATTAATAAACGGCCAAGTATACCTCACATCACATTTGGAATCGACTTTTGTTTCTGCAACATGGAACCCTCACTATACCGTCGATCGAGACCCGACGCGGTACAGCGATGGTTTTATTTAATACACCACATATAAAACGTCCTACGAAATTGTTAGAATTTAATTCGAGTAAATAAAAGAGTTGATAGTCTTGTTATAAAAGTATAATTAAGAAATTCCCCGCAATGAAGATAAAGCAAGCATGCTCGAAATTAAATGCATTCAATAAGTAAACAAAAATTATTCAATAATTTCTATTAAATTGTCATATACACCTGAAAGAAAATAATTGGAATGACAGTGCAACCGCTTAACATATTGCTGGTCTGTTGATGAAACATGACTCGAATCTCAGTCAATATTTTCAAAAATAAATTGCTAAATCAGCCCCTTTACCCCCACCCTTAAACTCAACAGTTTAACCCATACACCCCCAACGAATGCCAACAATTCTAAAAAAAAAAAAAAATTAATCGCAAAATTAGAAAAAACAAAAACAGCTGCATTCAAAAGTCGATGTTTGTAATTGCAAAAACAACAAAACAAACGCCTTAAAACACGACTTTTTGAGTGCAGCTTCTCTGCATTGCTTTTTAAAATGTTTCGAATGCGCCATTTATCGCAAAAAAAAAAAAAATAAATAAAAATGTTCCGAAATTCTAGTAGTTTTAGCACCAGCTTAGAAATCTATTAACTATAACTTGTAAAATTTACAAAGATTTCTAAGAGCGCTTTAAATCAACTCATGAAAGCGGTCTTTCTTATTTCTCTAGCACTATGCGAACAATCTGCAGCCATATTGCCATGTAATTCAAACCAATTTTCTTCAGTATGCACTCCAGAAGAAAAAAATAATAATAAAATAAATGAAAATAAATCTCCCATTAACTGGTGACCAGTGTCGATTTAGTAGACAAAGAAACCACACGGACTGGAAATCATAAATTTAGCTACAAGAATTTTTCTATTCATCTTTAACTAAGGAAAGTTACACTTTGAAAAATGGCAACTGATGAGCAGTGGTACTTCCCTTTACGTCCTATACAACACGATTAATTGATAATGTTAATGTGCTAATAAGGAAAATTACTGATTTCCAGACATTGCAGCCACCTACTTAGCTTTATTACAAATTATCAAATTCCATGTATTTTTTGAATAAAATAAAAATCAAACAAAAGAAAAAAAAGAACTTTTTGGATGCACCTACAAGACTGTAAAACTGCAATAGGGTAAAGCGAAAAGAACTTAAGTTTCAGAATAATTTATTGTATAAGTAGTCAACATGGAAAAGTACAAATATTGCAATACAACCAAACTACTTCGGAAAAAAACGTACAACAGCCGGCTGTTATTTTTTTTATCATCTTTTCTTTTGACAAATAAATTAATTTGTAAAATGTACACAATCTCATCATTGGTAATCTCAAACTGGGCTTTGAAGAAAGAGATCTGAAATAGAACACTCAAGAAATATTTTTCGTCTTTTTTTTTTTTTTTTTTTTTTAAGAGATTCTGAGGGAAAGGGGGCATTTGGGCCAGGAAATTGTAATCAAATTAATAAAAAAAATTCATTCCCTAGTTGTTGTTTCTTTTTTTTCCATATGAGAGATACTCATCAAAGATGAACAAAAGTGTGTCACACAAATTTCCACAATAAGCAAAAAAACTACACGATTGGCTAAAAGTAATCCATCAGACTACAAGGATCAACATCAACTTAGAGGTTAGTAATTAAGTTAATTTAAAGAGAATAAATAAAAAGAGAAAATATTTTTTTTTACCTATTAAAAAGGGTTAACGTGAGAAAATGACACCAATGACAAAAATCATTAGATAATAAATAAATAATCAAACACTTTGAGGGCATGGGTTTACACAATTAAGTAGTTACTTTTTTTTTTTTGTTCTTTTAAAGAAAAATTCACTATTTACACTTAAAAAGAGATCAGTTTTCAAAGTTTACTTCTTCAACTGGCCTGCAAACTTTTCTTATTTTTTTTTTTTTATTATTATTAATAATTAATAAATTCAATAAAGAAATATTTGGACGTTCAAATAAAATGGATGAGAGATAGAGAAAAAGGGGTAACACATTTAAGGATAAAGATTCTTTTTTTTTAAGTAGTAAAATTTCACACTAAACTGAGACACGAAAACTGAGTATATATTTTGTATACAGATACAAGACTAGCTTCACAATTGAAAAAAGTTGAGCCAAGACCATGCAACAATGTCTAAGAAAAAAAAGGAGTGAAAGATTTTTCCATAATTCTAAAAGATTTTCTTCAAGATTTCTTTTCTCTCTCTTTGGAGACACTAATAAATAGAAAAATTAATCTTTTTTCAGGGGAAATGGGATTTTCTCTTCTCTTAATTTAAATTTCTTAACTCCTTAATCATGGAACAATAAATTATTGCATCATTTTGAGGAAGATTTGGGATTTCCCGCCTCAATATTTTATTTTTTTTTTATATTTTATTTTTAATACGCCATTCAACATGGCTGTGCTGCAGAGACAATTCACTGGAACGTCAAAAATATTTTTACACTTTTTTCTTAAAAGTGAAAACTACTAAAAACCTTTTTGTTTCTACAGCTCAAAATGTCTACTTGTGGGGGTGGACTATTTTATCTAGCTACCATTACTCTCCATTGTTTTCTCTAGAAAATCAATTTGATTTTTTCTTCCCGTGTTGCTTATTAAATATTTTACAAATTCCATCCAAATATCCCAAATAAGTCAAGCAAAGCCAAATTTGCCATTTTTTTTTTGTTTTTTTCTTCTGTTTTTACATTTTGACAAAAAATTGCATCCGAGAAATATTATTAACTAGGCTTAGCAGACATCTTTGCCATCTTTAAATATTAGCAGAAACAATCTTTTTTAAATAATTCTGCAGCGTCAAACAACTTCATAAAATACATTTCAGTATTTTTTGTTTCAAGCCAGCCTCAAACTTGAGATGGAAGGGGTTTTTTATTTTTTTTATTTCCTATTTATTCGAGTAGCCATTTTCATTCGCGCTATCCCTCCCCTTCCTGCCCAATAGGACACAAAAGTCCATGACTAGATTTGCTTAGTATATAATAAGATATATATATATATATATTTTTTCATATTTTTAAAAATTTTTTCATTTTTACTGCAGTAAAAATTTTCATGGGCATCAAAATTCAGAGCAAAAAACACAAAAACCATATACAGACACACTGACAAGCAAAAAGAAAGAAAAAAATTTTAAATTTTAAATCAATTCTTTTTAAAACGTACCCAATTTTTGTTTTTAAATGTATTTTTAAAAATATCACTTTGACTTTTCTTAACTGTCTTAACTTCTCAAGAAAAAAAAAAAAAATTTTCAGGAATGTTTGTCTTTTTAAAGGAATGGTCAAATTAATACTTTTTTTTTAAATTATACGTTTTATATAATTTAATTTTTTTAATTTCAAAAAGAAAAAAAAAATTCTTATAATAATAATAGTAATAAGTTATTAATATTAAATAAGTTTTAAAAATTTGTTTTTCCCTTAATATCTTCAACCTTTGAGGTTTGGCTTTAACATCATGATAAATTTTATCAAAAATGGTATTTTCTTTTTGGTTGACTAGCTTTGTATTTCTATATTGTTAATTATATACAAGTGACCTTTAATATGAAAAAATTCCATTTTCCTGACATTTTTGTTAACCAAAATTCACTGGAAGATCATTAAGTAACCACTTGCTACCCAAATTTTTCTCTTTTATCCTCCTCTATACCACAATCTCTTCCAACATTAGCTACCGACATATTATAGGAATGATTTCTGTATTTAGTTTCTTTTTTATTATTAACTTTTTATAAAAATATACCAAGTGGAAGTTGATGTATTATTTATGACTGGGCTTTTATTTTTTTTCTTTTATCTTTAAAACTTCAATAAAATTTTGCGCGTTCAATACCATCCTGAATTGTCTCATGGAATGTGGTGGGGGAGTAGTGAACACAAATAATCAGTGAGCTAAGTATATGGATTTTAGCTTTGCTGTAATTGTTTTTGGGTTATTCAATTTCCAATTTCAACAATTTTGAAAAAAAATAAAAAAATAAAAAAATAAAGAAAAAAAGAAAAAAAATAAAAGAAAAAAAGAAATATAAATTATAAAACAAAAAAATTAAAATTAAAAATCAGAATTAAAAAATCAAACCAAATAAAATGAAAATAATAAACAAAACAAAACAAAAAAAAAGTCCAATTAAATCAAATTTAATCAAAAGAAAAAAAGAAAAAAAACACAAATGCAAACTTTTTTTTTAAACCTAAGTAACTTAAACCTAAATGTTAAATAAATTCAAAAACCCAAAAAAATTTAAAATTAAATACTTGTAACGTAATTAAATGAAATTTAAAATAAAAAAATTAATTAAACTAAATGGGGAAATAAAGCATACAGCAGCAACTTTGCTAAACCTAAAATAAGTGAATACTTATGCAGACCTATATAGGGAAATAAACAAAAGCAAACACTCAAAATAATACAAGACAAAAATAATGTCACTAACATGAAAGAGAAAAGAGAAAAATTAAATCAATAAAATAAACATAACTAAATAGTAACTCAGCTCCTGGCTACTAAACCGATGACAAAAATAAGCATCTTTCTAATAATATAAAGAATTCTTTTGCAAAATATGCTCAAATTTTTTCAAAAATTTGAAACAAAAGAAAAAAATTTTTTCTCTTAAAAAAAAATATTTTTTAAAATTCCAAAATTTTTTTTTCTTTAAATCCCAATCTCGAGGGTCATAAAATTATTTTTAAATCCATGTGACACTAAAAAATAAGTTCCAAATTCGAACACAAGATAATCCACATCTTCTGCATGGATCAATCCAATCAAAAAACAAAATTGAACAAAAAACAAAATTAAAAAACAAAATTATAATCAATTCAGATTCAGTGTCACTTTAACATCAAACCCTCAATTAAAAAAAATTAACACAAAGAAACAACAAAAAAAAAAAAAGACAAAATCAAAATTATAATTAACAATTCTAACTCAAATTTAAAAAAAATAATTCGCAATCGACAAACGATATAAACCAAATTCAAAAACAAATTGGTTCCATTCTATTTTCATGGAACACCGTTCCATTTCCATTTTTGTTTTTTCTTAAACAACAACTTGATGATTAATTAATAATACTCTCCACAAATACAGACTGGAGGCAGCGACAAATGCCACGCGCCATGTAAATGTGCCGCTAATGCAGATGTCGCCGTCGCTCCCAATTCATTCGAAGTCGCTTTTCAAAAAACCACTTAACGATGAGAACAAGAGACAAAAAATATATCAAAGTTCCATGTCACGTGACCATAAGTACAAGTTCGCTCAGTTTTTTTTTCTTTTCAAGTTATTTGACTAGAAAAATTTTAACTCTGCTCGCTTGAGCCCACGGGGTCTGTGAGCCTGACCGATGTCCGCCGTTGGAGCCCATTTTTTTTTTTAAGAGGGCTAAATCTCCCTCGCTCCCGCCTTCCTAAAAAAAACAACAAGGTAAGAAGGAGGGAGACTTATTGTCCCTTAGTTGTTTTTTTTTGTTTTAAAACAAATCAAATTTAAAAAAAAAAAAAAAAAAGAAAAAAAAAAAGAATTTTTAAAATTTTCCACGAAATTAAACACAAAAACAAAACAAAAAAATAAACGCGAAAACAAAAAACAAAAAAAAAAAAACGAAAGTGAAAAAAACAAAAACAAAAAAACGAAGATAAATGATAAATTGTGGGCATAGGACGGTGCAACGGACAGGCTCGTCTTCCCAAACCTCTCTACGTCTTGCGGTTATTCGTCTTGAAGGAGACTTGGAGCACGCGGTTGCCCAACGCGTATCCGTTCAGCGACTGAATGGCCACCACTGCTTCGTCATAATTGGTCATCGTGACAAAACCGAATCCTTTGCACTTATTTGTTTGCAGGTCACGGATAACTTTCACGTTCTGCACTGCGCCAAAAGGTCCAAAGAGCTGCCATAGGATGTTCTCCTCCGTCTCCGGGGCCAGGTTGTACACGAAGATACACCAACCGGACCCGTTCACCGCGTTGCCGGCCATCAGGGAATTGGCCAACAGGTCACCAGCCATCGGGGAATACCTAGTCACGAGTTATCGCACAACGTCAAACATTTACCGTTAGGTACAAAAAAATCATAAATAAATCATAATAATAAACAAAAAAAATATATGTGTAAACAAAACAAAAACAAAAAATAATTTAAACAAAAAAAATAAAAAAATTAATAAATAATAATTAAATAATTTTTAAAAAAAATAATACAATTTTCGAATACGTTCGAAATAGTGTACGGTCTCTATACATATATATTTTTATACGAAATAAAAAATATATCGAATTAGCGTGAATAAATAACGTGACCACTGTTAAAGCGCTAAACGTTACAAACCAGTCGTTCCGATTTTTTTAAATTCGCACTCAGCTCGAGGGAACTTTCTTTTAATTATATATATTTTTATTATTTTTCATTAGAGAGAAAAGAAAAATGGGGAAAAGAATAGATTGGTGGGTCTGTCGTCACGGACCCATCCGGAGGTTGCTCTAAAACCGTTGTCGGTTTTTATTTCATGTCATTATCAAACCACGTCGGAATTCTCTAAATTAACCCGCACCCAAAAAATAAAAGTTTTTCTTTCTTTCTTCTTGTTTTTATATATATATTATATTCTTATATATATTATATTATATTAACCAATAAAAAAAAAGTATTTTTTCGTGCACCGCTTTTCTTTTTAGTATTCAAAAACAAAACGAACCAAAACGATGGAAAAAGAAAAACGGCACAAATCATTATCATTTAAACACAACTTAGAACCCCACACTTCTGAAAGACCAGTTTGCCCGTCTTTTATTAACACATTTATATTCAAATAATAAAACTACGAGAAGGCCTACCACAGTCACTACAGAAATTAATTAAAAACAAAAATGCAAAAGCGGAAAGGTGGAAAAGCAAATTGAAGTGTAAGTCGCAGATCAGAGAAAACAGAAAAAAAACAAAAAAAATAATTTTAACTAAACCAAAATGTTGGAAATAATAATAATAATAATAATAATAATAATAATAATAAATGTAAAATAACTTAAAAAGTAATAACAAACGAAAAATCAAATTACTGACCTCTGAACTGCCCTGCTTACAGTTGCCACGGCTTTACCAGAACTATAAAAAATTTACAAAAAATATAAAAATAAAATCCAAAAAAAAATCAACCATTTTTAAAAAAATAAAAAAAATAAATAATAAAACAATTAAATTAAACTACTTTTAACGTCGCGTCGTGGCAATTACATGCAAACTTAAAATCAAAACGTTCAGGACAGAAAATAAAGCAGAGGGATGGATGAAAAAAATAAATGCAAAAAAAATAAAATTTATAAAAAAAATATTTAAAAAAAAATTAACAAACTAACTTAAATACTAAAAAAAATATATATATATATATATATATATCTATATAATTTCTTTTTTTATTTATAAAAAACTGAAACCAAACAAACAAACCGCACTAATTTTTAAACTTGAATTTTAAAAACAAGAAAAACACATGCAATCACTTTGACTAAATAAACCTTAATAACAACAAGAAAAGAAAGTGGGGGAAAGGGGGGGGGCTGAAAACTGAAATGAAAATTCACCACAAAAAAAAAACTAAAAAAAACAAAAACGTCATTTCATTTCAGTTTCCCATCGACATACCATTCCATTCTACATATTCGTCCGTTAGCACTCCCAAACCACCCAGACACTCGCACATTCCCATCCCCGACCAAAATGCAGCGAAAATCCGAACCATTTCCATCAGAAACCTCAAACCTTCGTTCTCCCCGGTGCACAACTTACCGCGAGTAAAAAACCAAAAAAATCTAAAAAAAATAAAATAAAATCTAAAAAAATCTAAAAAAAAAAATAAAAATAAAAAATCCAACAAAACCTGCAACTTAAGACGGAAATTCCAAATCCAAATCATACAAACTAAAGGCAAAGAGAATTAAATAAAACCAAACCAAGGACGAATAAATAGCAAAATGGAAGTATGTGATCAAAGTACCTGGATTGTGGGACCTGGGTTAGAGGAATGTACCTGAAGCGGCCTGTCGGATGATGGATGGGACCGCCAAAACGTCTTTGCGGGGACAGATAGGCGGCTAGTGGGGGTATTGCCTTGGCGTTGTTGCTCGGGTTGTTGGCAAACTTGACAGTGATTGGTTCGGCGGCGCCTTCCGGGATCGTTCCGTGCAGCTTCTGGATCGCTCGTTCAGCTTCCACTCTTTGGTCAAATCGGATAAAGCCAACACCTTTGGATAGTCCTAAAGGGGGTGAATATAATGCAAATAAACAGCAAGAGGAGGGGGAGCAAACGGGACAGAAGAAAGCGAGGGTTTGTGAGAGGAGGATTTGTCGTTTAAAGAAAGGAGAGAAGATTTGTGTTAGTAAGTTAAAACAAAAATAAGAAGCAGATCAAACGGAACAAAAAAGGGGTCGGTGAGGACGTGTGGCGGATTGGTTAAGATGAAAAACAAAAACATAAGTGGGAAAGGATTTCAAAAATAAAGGAAAAAATGCGTCCATCAAAATAGTAGTTTTTGATGCGAGGAAATTTTTTTATTTTTTTCTTTCTCTTTCGATTCAATTTTTCAATTATTTCAAAACCAAAAATTTGGTAAAAATTTCAAAACTAAAACCAAACCAACAAATAATTAAACCAAAAATATAATTTAAATCAAATCAAAAAATAAAAATTAATTTTTTCTAGAAAAAATAAAAAAATTATATGTGCTGGGCGACTTAAGCAACATAAAGCAAAACCGCAGTTAGTGGAAAACGTGTTAAATATACGTTATGAAAACGTAAGGAAAATCACAACAGCAAATGTGTATATATACATAGATAATTTCTTAACATTAAAAACTAATACTTTTCTTTCATTTTTTTTTTTTTTTTTTTTTTTTTTTTTAAATTAAAAAATTATAAAATCATACACTTAAACTAAAATCAAACTATAAATTTAAGAAAAATAATCTCGACAAAATATACAATAATAAAAAATATTCAAATTTTTATCCGTAATTGCAAATGCCTTTACCTGTAATATTGTCACAAAGTATCCGCGATGTGATGATGCGACCGTACGGAGTGAACAAATTCTCTAAATCTTGCTGTGCCATGGATTTCGGTAATCCGCTCACGTACAGATTGGCACCCTTTATTGCTTCACTACTTGGTCTGGCATATGACACCTGCACAAATTAACGCACGTTTTACATTTTCGTACCCTCAGAAACCTCTCGCAATGCGCGTATAAACACCATTCCAACCTAAATCCACATATCCCCTTCCCAAATCTACTTTAAAACGCCATTCCCCAAACTTATTTTAAAAAAAAAAATTTTTTTTTCCTCTATCCCCTTTTGTTTTTTAATCTTTCCATACATACCTTGATGGTTTTATTCTGAAGACGTAACCCGTTCAGCGTGTTTATGGCTTTTTCAGCATCTTCAGGTCGCACGTAATTAACAAACCCATATCCCAAACTTTGCCCTACAATAAGATTAAAAAGAAAAAAAATTAAAAGTATAACCAGTTACCACAAACAACACGAGGCAAAAATAAACCAAATTCAAAAAAACAACAAAATAAAGAAAAATTTCCCACCAAAAAAAAAATATATATATATATAAATAAATTATATATATACTTAAAAACTAAGTTTATAAAAACAACAAAAAAAAATTCCCAACTGATTGCACACACATTTCTGCGGCTCAATTTCGACCCATAATAAAAATAGCATCCCAACGGCACACTAAGAAACTATTCTTGGATAATCCATCACACAAGACGTGCCATTTCCGAAAATTATCAACCCCCCCCCAAAAAAAATTAACAATTTCAAACCTAAAAAAAACCCAAAAATCAACCCAAACCCATAAAATTAAAAAAAAAAAAAAAAAAAAAATTAAAATTAAAAAAAAATATTGACGTGAAGGCCATTGGGCGTAAATAATTCTAAAAGTAAACCCGTTAAAAATCGAGTCGCATTGCGGTTTTAAATTCTCCCATCGGTGGCACCGGTCCAAATCTCACCAGACACTAACAGAGACAAACACTACCACCTATGCCTAAACGCCGAGTAAATCCAAAACTGTCAAAATAAACATAAAACGTCAAAAAATATGTACTACAACTTAAAATTGCCAACACAAAATTTAAAAAATTTAAAAATAAATAAAAAAAAAAAAAAAAAAAAAACCCCGCACCAATAAATTTCTTATGTAAAACCCATTACGAAAAGCCAGTCGACGACATATTCGACTCAAATAAACAATCTGCACCCGTAATTTATTTAATCGAACCGGCTGCGTCATGGCGGCCCGACCAAAGCGGCCGAACAAATCTAATTGTCCACAAATCTAAATAAATTTACCCCCGCGTTTCAAAAACACCACACCAAGAATTACTCGATATTCCAAAGTAAAAAAAAAAAAAAAAAAAACATATATATAAAGATATATAAAAATAAATTACTTTTTTAGCAATAGAGGGCGTTAGATGTTTTAAAACCCGTCTCCAACTCCCTTCAGCTTAAAATATCACCGGATATCAATACGGCCAGTGCATTATCGACCGCCTACATCTCGACACACCTGCATAATACACGATTTTCTCCATTTCAAATCCTCCCAAGTGCAACAAACTAGTTTGAAAAAAAATGTATTCAAACCGCCCCAAACCATTTCGAATTACAACTCGCGAATCTCACGCCAACCAATGACGTCATCCAACCACAAACCCATCTAAATATCGAATTAAATCAAAACTATATAAATTTCCACCGAAATATAAATTAAATCCATCACGAATCCCCCCTCCCATGTTTACGACCACCAAATTCAAAAAAAAATAAAAAATAAAAAAAAATTTCATTTCCAATAGCAACCGAAATCTAAAATTCCTTTTAACTCGCCGAAGCGAATTGGCAACTCCGATCCAACGCGATAAATATTGAAAGGTGATTAAACACCCAAAAAAAAAAAGATTACTGTAAACTGTACCATTTTACGATCTAACTATTCCCTATTAAACGAGTCGAGCCGAAGTTGGTTTAAAAATAAAAACTTTTCATTGTCCCCAGCGATCGCCGCACCAATTTCGTTTCTTCACGCCATAATGGACAAAATGAAGTTTCGCTCGCTGCGCCTCCGAAACAATCCTCGAGTCGACATTCAATGGCATCGCATCTCGCGGGTACACTAAACATGCACCAATATTCCTTATACATGAGTGACGTGCACAAGCAGTCGACCAAATTGGATTTCTTGCTTCATCAGATTGGAGTCACATCGTCAACTGACGAACGACAAGATCGGGACATTACCATAGCAACTCAATCCGTGTTGCTCGCTCTTTACCCGACGCCAAAACTCATATTTATTTACAAAACCCACCTACTCGCTAATGTGCTTTCGTCAACCTACAAATCGCTTCAAAAATATCAAATTTAAACTAAAAAAATACAAAACTCATCCATTTCTATTTCCCCCCCACAACACTCGCAACGGTGGTCTTCAACCCTAGGGTTCCGCGAACAAAATTTTCATTAAATTTTAATAAATAAAAAAAAAAACATATTTTAACTTATATTTCTAAGAAATAAAACATCTATCTACGATGCGATTACTAAGTAACAATTAAAAAGGTAACATAAAACAAATTAGGGTTCCGGCACGATGACGAAGGTTGAAGAAACCCACTGTTTCAAAAATATCAAATTAAAACAAACTAAAAAAATACAAAACTCATCGATTTGTATTTCCCCAACACTCAACAACCCCTTAAAACCACTCATGGGTTTTTTTGCCTTTTTTTTTTTTTTTTCTCTTTATTTTTGTTGCAACATCGATTCACCGCTCGATTATAGATATCGAAATACCTGTGACTTTGTCCCGTATAAGTTTGCATGATTCTACTTCTCCGATGCTCGAAAATAAACTCCGAATTTCTTCCTGAGTCATCGTTTGCGGCAGGTAATTCACTATGAGATTCGTCTTGCTGTCTTCGGGTCCGGTTCCTGTTTGGGCCGAGTTGTTATGTAACGTGCCATTCTGCTGCGGTTGGCTATCCATACCGTTCATCGTGGCAACTGCAAACAAAGGAACCAAAAACAAAATTAATCCATTAGAAATTACAAAACACAAAATATAAAATTTTTTTCAAATAAAACAAAAAACTCAATTCTCAACACACAAAAACAAGAGAAAATAGAAAAGAAAAAGAGAAAAGAAAAGAAAAGCTGCCGTTACGCCCTTGAAATATTAACAAAACACATTAACACGCATCAGTCTTCGTTTTACGACATTTTACCCCCAAAAAATAATCAAATTTCGTGTACCACATTTTTAAAAAACAAAAAAAAATTTTTTTTATTTCCCGCTCGCAAGACTGATGCGTTTCTCTCATTCTCACACAAAGAAATTTTGTTACGAACCAAAATTTCACTATTAATCGACAAACTTTACTGTTATTAGCATTTTTAATTATTATTATATTTTTTTGTTTGTTAATTCTAACCTGTGCAGCTGCTCTTATACCATGGATGTCCCATTTCAGAGTCGGGTAGGTGACCGGAAGAAGAATCAATCTTCAGCATGGTTTTGCCTCCAACTAGAGGTTGGATCACATTCACTTTCTCTGACATAGTAGTGGTGCTTCAATTCTCTACACACAAGATATAAACCTACATTTTTATACTTCTTTCTTTTTTTGTTTGTAAAAATGTCTCTTCACAACTTTTAACTACTAAAGCTTCCGAAATTTAATTTTTCTGTAGCAAAATTTCTTTGGTTAAGACAAATATTTTTTTTTTTTTATTTAATATTTTTTTTTTTTTTTTAATTTTAAAAATTAAATAAAAGTAAATGAAATATATTTACAGCGTGCAAGCAGCTTTGTATCCTTTGTTTCCTTCAAAATGAATAATTTAATAGTTTTAATATTTATGTAAAAAATATATATATATATATATTTTTTTTTTTTAAATAAAAAAATTAAAATAAAAAAAAATTATATAAAACCAAATAGTTGAAAAAACAAAAAAATGTCAATACACTTGTGCAGAAAAACTTAATTAGTCCTACATTTTCGAATACTACCACGCACTACAATGCTAAAGTGAAATGTAAAAAAAAAAATCTTTTCGTTTTCCACTAGATGTGTGAACCACTCGTTTAAACAAATGTGACGTCAACACACGTGTTTAATTATAAGTATACTCGAAATAAAACTGCACGGCGAATTTGAGTAAATGAAATAAATCGATGTGCGAGCACTAGTCAAGTCTTCTAATAGTAGAAAGTGAAAATAAAAAATAAAAAAAAAAGCGAACGGGCGGGGAAGAAATTAGTGGAGCGCGCACAATGGAGTCAGGGAGACAAGAGAGAAAGCACGAGTTTTGCTTTTTCGACGACAAATTACAAGTGTGGAGAATTTCTTACCTGTATGGCCGAGTCCGTTGTTAAAACCGCAAAGGTGTCACAAAGCCGAATGGCTTAAAAAAAATGTAGTCTAGGTGGAGCCCCCAAGAGCAAGCGAAGGCTTTTGTCCTACGTTTTTCGTTGCGAAATGAGAAACAACGCAAAATGGCGTTGGTTTGGTAGATACAAACTGAAAACTTCGTTGTCTTTTTCCCAAACTGTTTTGACAAAACTCTACCGGGGGCCGGAAACTGAGGACCACGACAGTATAGACACAAAAACAGAGGTCTAACTAGACGAAAATGATTAAAAAACGAAGAAAAACAGCAACCGAAATGAGCGGTCGACTCCCCGACTAACACAACTCCACTTGCCCAGTGCTCGAACTAAATAACGCGAGAATCACGTACGAGCGAGAATAAAGTGCTGCCTATTTACTTCTGCTCCATATCAACGCGCTTGATATTTTAAACCTCGTGTTATTTGTGTCCCGGGTGTATTTGCTCATTAAACTGTTGGCGTTATTTCTTTCGTGCTTTTACTTGTTTTACCGACATTTAGTCGCGGGTTGATGTCATTTAATTTCATCGGAGAAGCGATGGATTGTGCGGATTACTTTTGCGGATCGGTTCGAACCAAATCACGACTTTACAACGGTAGAGCGGGAATCGGTTGTAGAAAGGAAAAATGAATTTTGAACGGAGATTAAAGTTGAATAAACATTTGAGAATTGTGAATTAAAATCGATTTAATTTTTTTATCGCGAGTGTATTTGAGAAATTGGTATAAAAACCTCGTAAACGGAGAGAAGTTTCGAGGTTATTGATATTCGTCTCTTTTCACCGTTAGAGGGCGAAGCTGTCTGCAAATGGCCGAACAAAATTCAGGTTAGTAAATTCGTCTTTGCATTTTTCCCGTTTATCAATTTAGATTTATATTAAAAGCATTAAGATTGTTTTGGAAAGGGAACTGTAAGTGTTAAATTTGTTGCTGTTTGGGTACCGTTCCGAAACGGACGTGTGAAAAAAAATATTTTCTGCTCTGCATTTAATTTTATTTATTTGTTGTCACCAAATTTGCATGTTTATTGCCTTATTTTGAATATCACTCGTTTTGGGGTGTGCAAATTAATTGCAATTCTTCGTCATCATTTTAATAAGCAACAAAAAATCGAAAAATGTTTTTTAATTATCGAAGTTTTAAACGTAAAATTTCGGTCTTTTGATTTATTAATGTGAAATCCGTTTAAAAAAAAATTATTTTTTTTTGGGAAATTTTTCACAATTTTTTTTTTTTTTTTTTGGAAAAAATTTTAATTTTGATTTTATTTAATTAAACTTTCACCAATGTGTCATGTAGGAAAGCCAACCGGGTTGCTTCTGAGAAATATAAAAATAAAATATCAATTATTGGCTTGGTTACCAGCTTTGTTGTTACTGTATTTTTGCAGCACAAAGGCTTAAAAAAATGTTTTGGGGATTTATTTTTTTATTTTGCTTCAAATACAAACATGACAAAGAGAAGGAGAAAAAGGAAAAATATATATATATATATATCAACTGTTTAAAGGACACAGTATAGTTTTTTTTGGTTTTTTTTTTTAGTGGAAATTATCACATGGTTGTGAAGCACTAATCCACTGTTCAAACAAAGCAGATATTTCGAACTCACAAACCCGGTCTCCCGAGTATCTAACTAATGAAATTAGGAAAAGGAGAACTAAGAAGTGAGCTTTGTGTTTGGTTTTTATTTACGTGACCACCTGGATAATATCAGTGTTTAAGTAACAGCCGAAATTAGCAAAATATTAGCGACAAACGGATAAAATAAACAAAAAAACAGCTAAATTTAGAAAATGTTAGCTAGAAACAGTTAAAAAATGGGCTAGAAATAGCTTTTTTTTTTTTAAAAAACAGCTAAATTTAGGAAAAATTACTGAAAATAGTTCAAAACCGGCTTAATTTAGCAAAAATTAGCTAAATCAGTTGGGAATTAGCTGAAAATAGCTACAAATTAGCTAAAACGGTCAGAAATTAGCTAAAAATAGCTAGAAACCAGCTAAATTTTGAGAAAATTAGCCCAAAACAGAAATTAGCTGCAAATAGCTCAAAACCGGCTAAAAATGGCTAAAAACCAGCTAGAACCAGCGAAAATAGCTAGAAATTGGCTGAAAATAGCTAAATAACAGGCCAAAAGTCGTTAAAATAGAGAATGTTTAGTTGATTCGTTTCCCATTTAGTGTTACCACAGCAAAATCCATGTCAATTTTCTTTTACCAAAAGCACTTGAAAAGCATAAATTTAATGTTAAGGTGATGTTATTTTTGTTTGTTGTAGACTATAAACATCTTTATCCTGTTTTTATTTTTTCTTCTCTTTCTTAATAAATTATTACATTGTGTCGAGTTACATGAAATTGATTTTAGCTAGCGTATACCTGTGCTTAATGGTTTTTTCCCCCAACCCCTAAATCACTAATCTGAAGATTGTTTATAATTTTTATTTCGTGCATTCAATATTTTACTTGACTGCTTTTTTCGCTTTGCTAAAATGATGAAAGTGGCTTTTCAAAAGCGACTTTTTAATTAAAAAAAAAGTGTTCGTATGCAGTTAGATTGGGCAAAAGACAAATAATAAACACAAATTGGAATAGTGACGGTAAGTTATTAATGATTTACTTGTCATGGCTGATTTATGAATAGTTTGAATTGAAAATGGAAAAGTTTGGAAGGGATCAAAAGTTTTTTTGCAAGCGAAAAATGGCGGTTAAACAGTTTTTTTTTTTTTGCAAGCCAAAAATCTTGATTATTTGTACAATGCAAATTATTTTAATGCATAAAATCGACAAACCTTAGTTTTAGCTTATCAGGCTCAAAATAGCTTAGTAATTTTTTTTGCGTGTGTTAAAATTAAAATTTCTAATGAATAAAGTGGTTTTAGTGGTTTGCTCCAGGCTCCATTAAGGGATTATTAATCTCAAGAATCATCCATTGATTGAATGTTTTTTGTTGTTTAATTTAAGAAATAAAAATAAAAGATTTTTTAACTTAATATTAGAAATTCGGCCAAAATGCTCGATATTTCACACGCAATATATTTGATGATGAATCACTTAATCGCGTGAAAATATCACATTATGTGCACTTTAGCGATAGGAAAAGCCAAATACCGTACACTCTCTCGTTGTACGTGGGTTTTATTAGACCGCGGGTCTATATTTAAGTGCAGGGAAAGTGCACGGACTTCTATTATAACGCGGGGTGTTAAAATAGAGACCCGCTTACATTCGTCTTCACAATTCTTTGGTTATTTCAATATTTCTGTAAATTAATAATATTTATAGGTTTAATCGATAATAGTTGCACAGTTTTTTGATTATTTTTTCGCATTTAAGTTTAAAGGGAAAAATACTCAAAAAGTATTTGCAAATATTATCAACTAACCCAATAAATATTTTTTAATTTAGGAAAACATTGAAATAATTTGGAGATGGCAGTAATGCACAGGTTTCCTAAAAATGATTTTAGTGCAAACACAACATAAATACCAAAGTATACTCATCGTTAATGTGAGAGAGCGTGGGGAAATCCTATTTTGCTTGTAGGAACGCCCGCGTACAACCGGAGGATTTTACGGTATTCATAACCAGTGGCAATAACATGAAATTTAAATTGCCGGTGTATAAAAGTTTTAAGCGAGAAATATGAAAAATTTAGATGAGCATAATTTGTTGGTGGATCGCTTTAATTTGTCTCCTGGAATAGAGGGAAATTTAGAAGCATATTATAACTGCGTGGCAATGAATTAGGATGAGTAATGGATCTATTCTCATATGAGACTTCTTGGTTTGGAATAATAGATGAAAATGAAATAAAAATGCTATAAATGTAAAAATGAATTTAACATTTAGATTTAAATCAAATGTAATCCTTCATTAAAATTTAATATTTTTCTGGTTAAAGTTTATTTGACTGTAAATTCAATTGAGCAATGCAAAAAAAAAATAAAAAAAAAAATAAAAAAAATAAATAAAAAAAAAACAGCAAGGAAAAAAACTTGGCTTTTTCTCTCTCTCTCTTTCTCTCTCCCCTGTTCTAAGTGCGAATCTTAATAGCTTTTTATGGTGCACAAAGTCCATGATTGCATTTCTACTCCAAACCTATTAATTCCAGCCTCATTAAGCACAAAGAGAGAAACAAAAACCTCCCATCTCGAATGGGTCCATAGAGAAAGAACAAGGAGAAGAGAATGAAGGATAGTGTTATACCAATACTCCACTTTCCCTTACACTTTTTCTTCCACTTTGGCGAATCTGCCAACTTGTGTCTAATTGAATTTAACCACATTGAAAATCTCTCTCTTTTTCTGTTTTTGCCTTTTCCCCCCTACCCCCCACTTTGCTTCCCTGCGAAACAATAATTTTTAATAGTAGTTTTAAAATTCACTCGCTAATCATTTAATCCCTCAAAGTTGTTTTTGAAATTATTTTTTTTGATTATTTTTTTTGAATTTTTAGTCGCTTTTGATGCTAATACAAATTCTATTGTTGTGGAGATTGTCTTAAGATGACTTCCTTTTCGTCATTAGGGTACAATTAGCAGATTCTTAAATGAGTAGAATACCTTTCTTCTTCTTAATGACCTTTTGTATAATTTTCCTTTCATTTTAATATTGTCTCCATTCTCTCGGTGGTGGTAAGATGCAACTTTACCTTTTCTCTTAATGTTCAGAAGCCTAGATTGGATTCTTAGCAAAAGAGAACTCATAAAAATGGTGATGCACTTAATTAGAAATGGGCTCATTTTCCACTAGATACACACAACTAACTCGCTTGTTGTCGTATGTCAACTAGGAAATTTGTTTTCAGACGTGGGAGTTATTGTTTTTTAAAAGTTTATACACCCCAATAGCGTAGCAATTTTTGTGCTGGTGTTGTCAGATTGGTGAAATTAACAAAGAAATTGGGGAAATATGTTTGTTGATGCTTAGTGGAAGTAGTTTTTGAATATTTGCATATTTTGTGTTGTTTTTTTGTTTGTTTGTTGACTTATTTTGTTTTATGTTTTCTTGTTTTTTTGTTTTTTTTTTAGAGTTTTTTTCCCTTATTTTATAAACATTTTGGAAATGAAGACATCGAGTGTGAAAGTTAAAGGGGAAAACAGAAAACACCTGAAACTCATCTATTAAGTTGTTAAATTATATCAACAAAATGGAATTAATTTTGTATGTCTCTTTTTTCTAACTTATTTTTATTTTTTATTTTTAATATGAAAAAAATTTAATTTAGGCTTTTGTTTTGTTATTTTATTTATCTAAAAATAAATGAATGGATTTTTGTATTTTCACACTTTTTTGACAGTCAATTTTGTTGTTTATTTTTGTTTGTTTTTTAACTCGATTTGTAATAACATTGTGATACGTCACATCAGCTTAAAATTAGTGCAGATTTGTGGAAATTTATTTAATTTAAAATGGCTGCATAATATTGAAATAAAAATACCAAAAAGGATCTAAGTTGCATCAAAATCAGATCAGACATGGCTCCTACATCAACATATTTTATGGCATTTTCCTCTTTTCTATGATTTTTTTTTAAAGGAAAAAGTTGATATGTTCTATTTATATTATTGTTTCATTTTGTTTTGATGTTTCTTTTATGTTAAACATGTGTCTTTTCACTGGATTTAATCAAGAATGAATAAAAATTCACATGGAAACTGAAAAGCATTCATTTTATGTTTTTTTTTAGACAAACAAAATTAATAAATCAGTTTTTTAATGCATTATTAGAATCTGAAATTTTTATGTCAATCTATGGTGCCAGACATCTACATTTTATACCTATCAAATGACTATTTTTAAAAAAAAAAAAAAAAATTTTAAAAAACAGCATCAAATATCAAATGTTTAAAATGCATATCACTTACATGGGACCAAGTTATAGAGAAAAAAAAAACTTTAACAATGGGGTTTTATTTACATACATTAGTATTGGTAAAACTTTAACTAAAATTAAAATTAAAGTTGAAATTTTCAGCCCCCACACTTTTATTTTTATTTATGAAAGGTTTATTTGACAACAATTGAAGTTTCTCTTATACGAGATGGCAGTTAAAATTGGTCCGCTGGATTTGACATTGCATGATGAAGTTTGATTTCAATTGAAATACTTCTATCACAAACCATTTGGCTGGCTGTCTTGGTAAACTTTATTGTTTCTATAATAGTTGAAAACATTTGTCATTTATCGTTACGATCACTAATTCATTCGATAAATTAAATGTCACACTTACCACACGCAGTAAAGTGAATTTTGTGGAATAAAAATCCAGAAGGAATTTTGCTCAGTTTGCAGTTGATACAGAAAGAATTTTTAAAAACTGATCGTCATCGGATGTGTTGAGCCGACTGACTACCGTAGTTAAAAATTAATTTCGAGGTTGATAGAATTTGAACAATTCACGTTGAACAGAAACAATCGCGCAATAATTCTTGAATTAAGCAGCAACAATATTTTTTAATCAATCTGCTCCAAGGGGCAGCAACAATGTGTTTTCGATATGAAGCTACACCAAGGGGCAGCAACAATGTGTTTTCGAAATGAAGCTGCTCCAAGGGGCAGCAACAATGTGTTTTCGAAATGAAGCTGCTCCAAGGGGCAGCAACAATGTGTTTTCGAAATGAAGCT